>JAODAL010007836.1:0-122210 GCA_025379985.1 Phyllomedusa bahiana | reverse complement strand
CAGAAGTCCCCCATAATCAGTCCCACCCAGATTCCCCCCTAACTCCCCACCAGATTCCCCAAACATCCCCACCAAGTCCCCAAACCACCCCCACCCAGAGTCCCCCATAATCAGTCCCAGCCAGAGTGTCCCCATAAGCAGTCCCAGCCAGAGTGTCCCCATAATCAGTCCCAGCCAGAGTCCAGCATAACCAGTCCCAGCCAGAGTCCCCCATAATCAGTCCCAGCCAGAGTGTCCCCATAAGCAGTCCCAGCCAGAGTGTCCCCATAATCAGTCCCAGCCAGAGTGTCCCCATAATCAGTCCCAGCCAGAGTGTCCCCATAAGCAGTCCCAGCCAGAGTGTCCCCATAATCAGTCCCAGCCAGAGTGTCCCCATAATCAGTCCCAGCCAGAGTGTCCCCATAATCAGTCCCAGCCTGGCTAACAAAGGGGGCATCTACCTGGCAACAGAGGGGGCACTACCTGGCTAACACTGGGGGCACTACCTGGCTAACAATAGGGGCATCACCTGGCTAACACTGGGGGCACTACCTGGCTAACAACGGGGGGGGGGCGTCTACCTGGCTACAAATTTGGCTCTACCTGGCTACAGAGGGGGCATCTACTTGGCTACAGGGGGGCATCTACTTGGCTACAAGGGGGCATCTACCTGCCTGTAAGGGGCACTACCTGGTTATGGGGGGCTACTACCTGGCTATAAGGGCATCTACCTGGCTTTCTTCCAAAGCCGTTATGCAGTTAGGTGGAGTGGGTGTGGCTTTTGAAGGGGCGTGACACACTGACAAGATGGGCGTGTCCATACAATCTCCTGCTTTTTCATTTTCAAAAGTTGGCAACTATGGTCCCAGCCAGAGTCCACCCATAACCAGTCCCAGCCAGAGTCCCCCATAATCAGCCCCAGCCAGTGCTCCCATAATCATCCCCAGCCAGAGTCCCCTCATAATCAGTCCCAGCCAGAGTGTCCCTATAATCAGTCCCAGCCAGAGTCCCCCATAACCAGTCCCAGCCAGAGTCCCCCATAACCGGTCCCAGCCAGAGTCCCTCCATAACCAGTCCCAGCCAAAGTCCCCCATAACCAGTCCCAGCCAGAGTGCTCCCATAACCAGTCCCAGCCAGAGTCCCCCCATAACCAGTCCCAGCCAGAGTGCTCCCATAACCAGTCCCAGCCAGAGTCCCTCCATAACCAGTCCCAGCCAGAGTCCCCCATAACCAGTCCCAGCCAGAGTGCTCCCATAACCAGTCCCAGCCAGAGTCGCCCCATAACCAGTCGCAGCCAGTGTCCCTATTATCAGTCCCAGCCAGAGTGCCCCAAAATCAGTCCCAGCCAGTGTCCCTATAATCAGTCCCAACCAGAGCATCCCCATAACCAGTCCCAGCCAGAGTCCCCCATAACCAGTCCCAGCCAGAGTGCTCCCATAACCAGTCCCAGCCAGAGTGCTCCCATAACCAGTCCCAGCCAGAGTCCCCCATAACCAGTCCCAGCCAGAGTCCACCATAACCAGTCCCAGCCAGAGTCCCCCATAACCAGTCCCAGCCAGAGTGCTCCCATAACCAGTCCCAGCCAGAGTGCTCCCATAACCAGTCCCAGCCAGAGTCCCCCCATAATCAGTCCCAGCCAGAGTCCCCATAACCGTCCGCCAGAGTCCCATAACCAGTCCACCCGGGAGTGCTCCCATAACCAGCCCCAGCCAGAGTCCCCCAGAACCAGTCCCAGCCAGTGTCCCTATTATCAGTCCCAGCCAGAGTGCCCCAAAATCAGTCCCAGCCAGAGTCCCCCTATAATCAGTCCCAGCCAGAGTCCCCCCATAATCAGTCCCAGCCAGAGTCCCCCCATAATTAGTCCCAGCCAGAGTGTCCTTATAATCAGTCCCAGCCAGAGTGCCCCCATCATCAGTCCTAGCCAGAGTGCCCCCATAATCAGTCCCAGGCAGAGTGCCCCCATAATCAGTCCCAGCCAGAGGCCCCCCATAATCAGTCCCAGCCAGAGTCCCCCTGTAATAAGTCCCAGCCAGAGTGCCCCCATAACCAGTCCCAGCCAGAGTGCCCCCATAACCAGTCCCAGCCAGAGTCACCCATAATCAGTCCCAGCCAGACTTCCCCTATAATCCGTCCCAGCCAGAGTCTCCCATTATCAGTCCCAGCCAGTCTTCCCATAATCAGTCCCAGCCAGAGTGCCCCCATAACCATTCCCAGCCAGAGTCTCCCCATAATCAGTCCCAGCTAGAGTCCCCCCATAATCAGTCCCAGCCAGAGTCCCCCATAATCAGTCCCAGCCAGAGTGCCCCCATAACCATTCCCAGCCAGAGTCCCCCCATAATCAGTCCCAGCCAGAGTCCCCCTATAATCAGTCCCAGCCAGAGTGTCCCTATAATCAGTCCCAGCCAGAGTCCCCCTATAATCTGTCCCAGCCAGAGTGCCCCCATAACCAGTCCCAGCCAGAGCCCCACCCTATAATCATTCCATGCCAGAGCCCCACCCTATAATCATTCCCAGCCAGAGTGCCCCTATAATCAGTCCCAGACAGAGTGTCCCTTATAATCAGTCCCAGCCAGAGCGTCCCCATAATCAGTCCCAGCCAGAGTCCCCCCATAACCACTCCCAGCCAGAGTCCCCCTATAATCAGTCCCAGCCAGAGTCCCCCTATAATCAGTCCCAGCCAGAGTCCCCCCATAATCAGTCCCAGCCAGAGTGTCCCTATAATCAGTCCCAGCCAGAGTGCCCCCATCATCAGTCCTAGCCAGAGTGCCCCCATAATCAGTCCCAGCCAGAGTGCCCCCATAATCAGTCCCAGCCAGAGTCCCCCCATAATCAGTCCCAGCCAGAGTCCCCCCATAATCAGTCCCAGCCAGAGTGCCCCCATAACCAGTCCCAGCCAGAGTCCCCCCATAATCAGTCCCAGCCAGACATCCCCTATAATCCGTCCCAGCCAGAGTCTCCCCATAATCAGTCCCAGCCAGTCTTCCCATAATCAGTCCCAGCCAGAGTGCCCCCATAACCATTCCCAGCCAGAGTCTCCCCATAATCAGTCCCAGCCAGAGTCCCCCCATAACCAGTCCCAGCCAGAGTCCATCCATAATCAGTCCCAGCCAGAGTCCCCCCATAATCAGTCCCAGCCAGAGTCCCCCCATAATCAGTCCCAGCCAGAGTCCCCCTATAATCAGTCCCAGCCAGAGTCCCCCTATAGTCGGTCCCAGCAAGGGTCCCCCATAATCAGTCCCAGCCAGAGTGTCCCTATAATCAGTCCCAGCCAGAGTGCCCCCATAACCATTCCCAGCCAGAGTCCCCCCATAACCAGTCCCAGCCAGAGCCCCACCCTATAATCATTCCCAGCCAGAGTCCCCCTATAATCAGTCCCAGCCAGAGTGCCCCCATAACCAGTCCCAGCCAGAGCCCCACCCTAAAATCATTCCATGCCAGAGTCCCACCCTATAATCAGTCCCAGCCAGAGTGCCCCCATAATCCGTCCTATCCAGAGTCCCCTTAACCAGTCCCAGCCAGAGTGCCTCTATAATCAGTCCCAGCCAAAGTGATGATTCTGGGGTCGGATTTGGTGCTGCATCTTCCTCAGGATCAGCTTCCCATCTGATAGTAAACTGACTTCCATTATATCCTGTGGAAAATTTGCGTCTTCGTTCAGGTGATGCTGGTTTCACTCGCTTACAGGAAGACGTCCATTTCTTAGAGGAGCGTTCCCTGTCTGAGGCCTTTATGGCTCTTCAGCTGCAAACACCCCAAATGGCTGAGAGGTCTTGGTTCCACTTCAGAGATTAGGATGGGAACATGAGGAAAATATCCTCATTGTAGTTTTGGGGGCTACAGAAATGGCTGCTTTGTAACTAAAACTAGAGAGGTCAGTGCATATATATATATACGGCCTCCTCCTCATCATCTCCTCCTCTCTGGAGTCAGGAACCTATCAGACATTTCTATGGAGAATCTTGTGGATCTGCTGTGATTGTGTCAGAAATAAATCCTCCTCTGAGGAAGAAATCCAGAGAGCATACAGACATAGTATTACTGGATTGTTCATTTAGGTCGCTTAAAATATCATATACAGCCCTGTAGTGCCCGTCCTAGCACTGCCAATATAACAGTGCCAGCCATACAGTCCCCACCGTAACAGAGCCAGCCATACAGTGCCCACTATAACACTGCCAGCCATACAGTGCCCACTATAACAGTGCCACCCATACAGTGCCCACCATAACAGTGCCAGCTATACAGTGCCCACTATAACACTGCCAGCTATACAGTGCCCACCATAATAGTGCCAGCCATACCGTGCCCACTATAACACTGCCAGCTATACAGTGCCCACTATAACACTGCCAGCTATACAGTGCCCACCATTACTGCGCCAGCCATACAGTGTCCACCATTACTGTGTCAGCCTTATAGTGCCTACTATGTGTCTCTCGCAATAAGAACATGCTGCATGCCAGACCGGCATAACTTAACACCTTAACGACCGCCCACTGACTTTTGACGTCGGGTGGTGCAGGACGTTCGTCTACAGCGACGTCTATTGGCGTCGCTGCAGACATCGGGGTTTGCGGCTCCGGGCGCTGCAGCAGCGCTGAGATCGGGGCTGTACTATACACCCCTGATCCCAGAGCATCTCCTACAAGCACCGGGGAGAGGGGGAAACCTCTGCACCCCAGTGCTTTAACCCAAAGGATTTCCCTGCTCTGTCGGGTGATCGGAACACCCGACAGAGCCCGGGGAACGGCTGCACAGTCAGCCCTGGGGATCTAGAGTAGTCCCAGGGCTGTCTTTGTAATAAGCCAGTGACCAGGACAGACTGACACAGATTGTAATGTATTAGCATATATGAATATGCTAATACATTACTAAGTGTAAAAAAAATAAAATAATTTAAAACAGTTCTCCCTTCAGGGGATTTAAAAGAAAAAAAAAGTAAAAAAAATAGAAAGTGTAAAAAAAAATGAATAAAAAAATAAATAATAAAATAAAAATAAATATTTAAATAAAAAATAATTGTGCATATATTACACACAAAAAAAAAACTACACATATTAGGTATCCACACGACCGTAATTACCTGCAGAATTAATCTAGGTTAAGTGTGAAATGTGAATGGTGTAAAATAAAATGTAAAAAATAAAAGGAAAAAAAGTTCTGCTATTATTTATAAGTGAACTTAAACTATTCCCCCATAAAGTACAATTTGTCTCGAATAAAACGAGGCCTCAAACAACTGCGTCATTGAAAAAATAAAAAAGTTACAACTGTTGAAACGCAAGGAGGCAAAAACTAAAAAAAATGTTCTGGTCAGTATCTACTTGTCAGGCGTTTGGCTGAACGCTGGATACCTCGTGTATCCAGCTCTTCAGTCTGTGAACGAGCCTCACAACTGGCGTGTGAAAAAAAAAAATTTGTTGAAAAGATGCTTATCATGTGACCCGGCAGGATGACCTTTCCTCTCTATAGTCAAAGAAAGGTCTGTTTATGTAAAGCATTGTGAGTAGCTGAGAGGTAAAGTTTTTGCTTCACAACACAAGAGTCCTAGGGTCAAATCCCTGCAGGAACCAAACCTGTGGATTTTGTTCCTCTTTATTAATGCACATACCTGATAGTGGTTTCTTTTTATTTACTTGCACTGTTTGACTAATTACTAAGAAGTACAGAGGACGGGAGTAGAGTGACAGCACCTGGGGTTTGAACACTCAGTAGCTGCCTGAGAAGAGTGGTGATGTCTGAGCATGTGTGACCTGGACTGAGGAGCTCTCAGCCCTGGTTGTACCCCCTGGAGACGAGCTGTAAACAATGGATCACGAAAGGAGCAGCTAAGACAAAAACGGTGCAGAATTTCTAATAATGATGAATGGGGAAAATTTTTATTATTTAATTTACCAGCCTTCCACGTCAATTTTACTTTGTGGCAAAACCCCTTTAATTTATACCAAAAATTGAATATGAAACTGAACACAGAAACATTAAGTGGCAAAAGGTTCTTTTGGGACTGAAACGTTTGGTTCTACCGGTCTATTCGCTATAACAAGGATTTATAACCAATGTTGTAGTTGATTATCCTCGAACTCAGTCTATGAGCAGGTAAACTGTGATTGTGAAGATAAAGGATAAAAAGCTGAAGAGAAGGCGTGCCATTGATATAACTGTACTATTGTGCTGACTTTGATAATTTAATGGGCACCAGTAACAAGGGAGGTGCTGAAGATATGAATTACACTTGCTGCAGTGCCCACTATAACAGTGCCCACCATACAGCGCCAACAGTTAAATGCAGCCATTGTTGTGGATGGGAACAAAGGTTATATATGTGTGATCCTTTGTGTCTCTATTTTAATGTATTAATCAGTATAATACCTCACATGTCTTTATATATTGCACGTAAAAGCTGCCTGTATAACCATACACTTTTTAATGTGTTAGCAAATGGCCGCATATATAATCTGCTTGTAAAGGATAACTGTTATAGAATGTATTATGTATAATGTCTATTCCACTCACAAGATGGCGTCTGTGTTCAGACACACCTAGATATGCCAAGATGGCTGCCCAGCTTAGATGTTTTTCTTCTCTCTAACAAAGAGAGAGGAGGATCATTTAAAATGTAGATAAGAAGAGCCAATCAAGAGGGTTTATGTTGCTTAAGGAATGTGTACACCCCTGATCTGATAAAAACCTTGACTCTTTGTAATAAACGCAGCAGAAACTCTTTGTCTGAGAAAGTGTCAGACTGTGATTTCTCTCTGGCACGTGCCAACTAATATACTGATTTGGTCCCCTGCTGGAAAGTAGAGCCCTTTTGTGGTTCAATCTACAACACCATCAAGAAACAAAGCGATGGCTGGGGACCACAGAGGGGCACTGGGGGCCGCATGTCGTGAACACCTGCCCTAATACCAAGTGCTTTTGGTGCTGAAATAGAGTGAAGAACTGTTAAACTATTTGTCAGATTACACTAAAATCTGAACTGCATGTCCCTTACTGTGCTGGAACCCGCAAGAAAAGCTGCCGATTGATGATAGACAGGGAAGTGACGGCACAGCAGCAGTCATTTCACTCAGTCTGTCCACACAGTGCAGTTTATGGGACCACCAGTGGATATGATTCCTAGAGCCACCAGTGGATATGATTCCTAGAGCCACCTGTGGATATGATTCCTAGAGCCACCAGTGAAGATGATTCCTAGAGCCACCAGTGGAGATGATTCCTAGAGCCACCAGTGAGATGGTTCCTAGAGACACCAGTGGAGATGATTCCTAGAGCCACCAGTGGAGATGATTCCTAGAGCCACCAGTGGAGATGATTCCTAGAGCCACCAGTGGAGATGGTTCCTAGAGACACCAGTGGAGATGATTCCTAGAGCCACCAGTGGAGATGATTCCTAGAGCCACCAGTGGAGATGATTCCTAGAGCCACCAGTGGAGATGGTTCCTAGAGCCACGTGTGGAGATGATTCTTAGAGCCACCAGTGGAGATGGTTCCTAGAGCTACCAGTGGAGATGGTTCCTAGAACCACCTGTGGAGATGATTCCTAGAGCTACCAGTGGAGATGATTCCTAGAGCCACCAGTGGAGATGGTTCCTAGAACCACCTGTGGAGATGATTCCTAGAGCTACCAGTGGAGATGATTCCTAGAGCCACCAGTGGAGATGGTTCCTAGAGCTACCAGTGGAGATGATTCCTAGAGCCACCAGTGGAGATGATTCATAAAGCCCACCAGTGGAGATGGTTCCTAGAGACACCAGTGGAGATGATTCCTATAGACACCAGTGGAGATGATTCCTAGAGCCAAATTGAAGTTGATTCGGAGAGCCCACCCTACAGCTACTGTACATGACTCTTGCACTCTTCTTCTTACTTTCTACAGAACAGCAGTTACCATTGATTTGAGAGGCAAACATCAGGTATGAGGGTGTGCGAGGGTGACCGACACTACAATGGAGCAGCTCACTGCGAAAATGACCCAGGGGGACCAGACGTGTGTTTAACACAAAAGTTCAGTGAACCTTGCTGCACATGGGGTCCCGGAGCAGACGGATGTCACTGCACCTCTGCTAACCCTACTGTGTATGGGGTCCTGGAGCAGACGGATGTCACTGCACCTCTGCTAACCCTACTGTGTATGGGGCCCCGGAGCAGACGGATGTCACTGCACCTCTGCTAACCCTACTGTGTGTGGGGCCAGGAGCATATGGAAGTCACAGCACCTCTGCTAACCCTACTGTGTATGGGGCCCCGGAGCAGACAGATGACACTGCACCTCTGCTAACCCTACTGTGTATGGGGCCCCGGAGCAGACAGATCTGACTACACCTCTGCTAACCCTGCTGTGTATGGGGCCCTGGAGCAGACGGATGTCACTGCACCTCTGCTAACCCTACTGTGTATGGGACCCTGGGGCAGATAGATGTCACTGCAACTCTGCTTAATCCTACTGTGTATGGGGCCCCGGAGCAGACAGATGTCACTGCACCTCTGCTAACCCTACTCTGTATGGGGCCCCGGAGCAGACTGATGTCCCTGGAACCTCTGCTAACCCTACTGTGTATGGGGCCCCAGAACAGACGGATGTCACTTTACCTCTGTTATCCCTACTGAGTATGGGGCCTAGGAGCAGAGGGATGTCACTGCACCTCTGCTAACCCTACTGTGTATGGAGTCAGAGCAGACAGATGTATCTGCACCTCTGCTAACCCTACTGTGTATGGGGCCCCGGAGAAGAAGGATGTCACTGCACCTCTGCTAACCAAGCTGTATCAGAAGTAAAGGCTTCAATTTTCACAGCAGTATCAGAATTGGATCCCCCGATGATTGGCAAAGGGTTGTCTTGTCCAATGCTTCTTTTTTTTCTCCTGCATCAAGTGAGTGGACATTGGTCTGTCAGGTGATAAACATTGGAGAACAAACAACCTGCAACCACTGCTGGAAGAACACAAGCCAGTGGTGGCAGTGTTATAGTCTGGGGAATATTTTCATGGCATTCTCCGCACCACTTATCCACGTGAAAGTTCTCTTATTTGATCTGGGTATGAATCCATGCTTGCAGATCATGTACACTCATACATGCTTATCATCTTTCCTGGGTCAGATGGGATCTTTCAGCAAGACAATGTGATATGTCACACGGCTAGAAATGTCCAACATTGGTTGGAAGAGCAGGACCAAGACTTCCAAGTACTACCCTGGCCCCTAATTCTCCAGAGTTGTACCCAATTGAGCATCTATGGGAGCCACTGGATGGTGGTGTTGGCTCTATGGACCCTCCAGCAGCTGTGGGGCCCCTGGATGGTGGTGTTGGCTCTATGGACACTCCAGCAGCTGTGGGAGCCCCAGGAGGGTGGTGTTGGCTCTATGGACCGTCCAGCAGCTGTGGGGGCCCCTGGATGGTGGTGTTGGCTCTATGGACCGTCCAGCAGCTGTGGGGGCCCTGGATGGTGGTGTTGGCTCTATGGACCATCTAGCAGCTGTGGGAGCCCCTGGTTGGTGGTGCTGTCTCTATGGACCCTCCAGCAGCTGTGGGTGCCCCTGGATGGTGGTGTTGGCTCTATGGCTCCTCCAGCAGCTGTGGGAGCCCCTGGATTTTGGTGTTGGCTCTATGGCTCCTCCAGCAGCTGTGGGAGCCCCTGGATGGTGGTGTTGTCTGTATGGACCCTCCAGCAGCTGTGGGAGCCCCTGGATGGTGGTGTTGGCTCTATGGCCCCTCCAGCAGCTGTGGGAGCCCCTGGATGGTGGTGTTGGCTCTATGGACCCTCCAGCAGCTGTGGGAGCCCCTGGATGGTGGTGTTGTCTCTATGGACCCTCCAGCAGCTGTGGGAGCCCCTGGATGGTGGTGTTGTTTCTATGGACCCTCCAATAGCTGTGGAGCCCCTGGATGGTGGTGTTGGCTCTATGGAACCTCCAGCAGCTGTGGGAACCCCTGGATGGTGGTGTTGGCTCTATGGATCCTCCAGCAGCTGTGGGAGCCCCTGGATGGTGGTATTGACTCTATGGCTCCTCCAGCAGCTGTGGGACCCCTGGATGGTGGTGTTGGTTCTATGGACCATCTAGCAACTGTGGGAGCCCCTGGATGGTGGTGTTGGCTCTATGGCTCCTCCAGCAGCTGTGGGAGCCCCTGGATGGTGGTGCTGTCTCTATGGACCCTCCAGCAGCTGTGGGAGCCCCTGGATGGTGGTGTTGGCTCTATGGCTCATCCAGCAGCTGTGGGAGCCCCTGGATGGTGGTGTTGGCTCTATGGCTCCTCCAGCAGCTGTGGGAGTCCCTGGATGGTGGGGTTGTCTCTATGAACCCTCCAACAGCTGTGGAAGCCCCTGGATGGTGGTGTTGTCTCTATGGACCCTCCAACAGCTGTGGTGCCCCTGGATGTTGGTGTTGGCACAATGGCTCCTCCAGCAGCTGTGGTAGCCCCTGGATGGTGGTGGTGTCTCTATGGACCCTCCAACAGCTGTGGTGCCCCTGGATGGTGGTGTTGGCTCTATGGCTCCTCCAGCAGCTGTGGGAGCCCCTGGATGGTGGTGTTGTCTCTATGAACCCTCCAACAGCTGTGGGACCCCCTGGATGGTGGTGTTGTCTCTATGGACCCTCCAACAGGTGGGGTGCCCCTGGATGGTGGTGTTGGCTCTATGTCTCCTCCAGCAGCTGTGGGAGCCCCTGGATGGTGGTGTTGGCTCTATGTCTCCCCCAGCAGCTGTGGGAGCCCCTGGATGGTGGTGTTGTCTCTATGAACCCTCCAACAGCTGTGGAAGCCCTGGATGGTGGTGTTGTCTCTATGGACCTCCAACACTGTGGTGCCCCTGGATGGTGGTGTTGGCTCATGGATCCTCCAGCAGCTGTGGTGCCCCTGGATGGTGGTGTTGGTGCTATGGATCCTCCAGCAGCGGTGGGAACCCCTGGATGGTGGTGTTGGCTCTATGGATCCTCCAGCAGCTGTGGGGCCCCTGGATGGTGGTGTTGGCTCTATGGACCCTCCAGCAGCTGTGGGGCCCCTGGATGGTGGTGTTGGCTCTATGACCTCCAGCAGCTGTGGAAGCACCCAGGATTGGTGGTGTTGTCTCTATGGTCCCTCCATCAGCATTGGGAGCCCCTGGATGGTGGTGTTGGCTCTATGGACCGACCGAATAAACCGACCGGTATTTGTCCTTTGCCATGGGGATGAGCCCTTCTAGTGTCATTAACTTGGGAAGAATGTAATAGAAAACCCCAAAAAAGTGGGTTGAAATTTGAAAAAAAAAAAATGTACTTGCAGCATGTTTTTTTTGTTGTTGTTCTATCTGATGCATCATCTGTATTCTGCAGGTCGGTACAATTCCAGTTACACTAAATATGTAGAGTTTTCTTTATGTTTTAATAATGCAACCAATAATCTTTTTTGTTTTTTTTCCATTTATGGGTTCAGGGCTCATTTTTTGCAGGCTGAAGTGTAATTTTTATTGGTACCATTTTGGGATACATGCGACTTTTTATGACAATTTTTGGGGACGTGTAATTTGCAAGATAACCACAATTACGGTGTTGGGAATTTTTTTTTCTTCTACGATGTTCAGCTTATGGGATAAATGATGTTATAGTTTAATAGATCAGACTTTTAACAATGCGACCATACCAATTATGTTTAGCTTTTTCATTTGTAAAATAGCAAAAAAAAAGGGTGATTTCAACACTTTTATTTTTTATATTTAAAATATATTTTTTACATTTAGTGCTCCAAAGGTACTTGACCACTAGGGGGACTCAAACGCTTGTACACCCTTCTGTATTATATGAATAATGCAGAAGGGTGTACCAAGATGGTGGTTCTATTACTTTCTGCCTAAGGTAGGAATAGAAGTGCTAACATGTCGGCTTTGGATCCATTAGGCTTCCAGCTGCCATGGAAACCAATCAGCACCCCACAATCTCTTTTTTTTGTGTGGGGAGGGGAGGCAATCAGGGGTACAGTGTGCAGCACCATTCCCCATTCATTTAGACTCCTATGATCTATTTGTTCCCCAGACTGTATCCATAACAAGGGGGCATCCTCTATATCTAGAGCATGCACTCTCAAGCATCAAATCTAATAATGCACCTGCGGCACAGGACTATACAACTAGGCGAGCGAACGTGGAGAGCCAGTCCTTCTAGGTCTAGACTTTGTTTATCCCCTCACGGGCCACCTATTATGACAAGGAGGGCCGAATACTTTTCTTCTAGTTTGACATATGTGGTCTAAAGAAAAAGAAGTTTTTACATAAACATATAAAGGGATTCTTTACTGTAAGAGCAATGAGACTATAGAGCTCTCTGCTAGAGAAAGTTGTCATGGAGAACTCATTAAAAGAGTTTGGATGTATAATGGCGTAATCCCACAAGGTTACCCTAATATAAAGTAATCCAGACATGAGGACGTATGTAAGGGCATTATTTAGGGCTATTAGGGCGAACTTGCTGGGTTGCCCAGTTACCCTGCAAAGGGACAGTTTAGGGTTAGTGGTTTCTTCTGTAGGTTACCGGAATACCTCAATAGGGGGAATATAGGTTACCTCAGTATGCTGGACTGTCAGACAACCATTTAAAGTTTTATCGTTTGAGCTGTTCGGGCTGTTCAGCTAATTACCCCGATTGGGTTTTGGGAAATTTCCAGGGGCGTGCTCTCCTCTCAGCGGGCCGTGTCTCCTCCCAGGAGGCGTGTCTCTCCTCACGGGAAAAAATTTTGACTTTAAACATTTTGTTTAAAGCGGGGGATGAAAATTTTTTCGGATAAAACAGCCCCCCCTTTAAAAAAAAAAGCCCCCCCCCCCCCCCCTGCCTGCTTATGCCCTCCCGGGCCTTTTGGGCTCCAAAAGGGTCTAGAAAAGCCCCTATTATTTTCTCTTATTTTTACACAAAAAATTACACTAAAAGCCAGCAGCTTTTACCCCTTTTTAGTGTGTTCACCCAAAATTGTACGGGCAACAGGAAATGATCTTTATCAACTACAAGGACAAATGTCAGCTTAAAAGTAAAATCGCGCTTGCTGTCGGGGGGACAGGGGTGAGTGAAAAAATGGGAGAAAAAGAAAAATCAGCTTTAAAAAAAACCCCTGCTCAGCCTAAAAACTAATGGGTGGTAGTGAAGGGGTTTAAGTTTTTGCTCTTTAAAATAAAAGGGGTTTGGGAGTTTTTTAGCCCCTCACGGGTTTTATTCCCCCCCCCCAAAATTTTTTAAACATATGTGAGAAAACCAAAAAATAAATTTTGTCAATCTCTAAAATTTTTTTAAAAATTATATTATACACATACATAGCTCCCCTAAAATCATGTCTAATCCCCCAAGTATATGAAATTGTACACATTTTTGGGAAGGCTTGGTGGGACTACTGTGAGTATAAAAATTTTGGGTTGTGTGTATATAAATAAAATTATAGATGTCAACTTTTTATTTTTTAAATTTTTTAAACATATTTTGTACAATTTAAAAAAGGAAAAAAAAAAAAAACGAGGGGGCTTAAACCCCTCTTCTTCTTTGCAGAGGGGATCGCAAAAACACTGCCCCTACACAAACAGCTTATAAAATACGGTGTTGAATCCCTATGTTTTCACTAGTTTTTGATGCCGCAAAAGGGGGAAAAAGGGGTTTGCATTTGATTTTGTTACGGGTGTCCCTGCGACCCTCGGTGGGGGTCGCAGGCACACCCGAAACGCCGCAGCACCCCTGCTGGGGGTGGGTGCCGGGGCCCCCGACGCTGGGGCCGGGGGGACACCCCGGCACGTCTGGGGCGCACTTACCTCCCGCTCCGGGCCCCGGTCCGGACGCCCCATCCTGCTCCCGTGGGTGCAGCGCGCCCTCTAGGGCCCCCAAACGCCCCCCCGGCAGGGGGGAAATTTAAAGGGGGACAGGCGCCGGTGTTTGGGTTTCCACCGGCACATCCCTTTTTAAAGGGCCCTCCCCTTTTCCCCCAGCCCCTTTCCCGAATCGAAAGTCCCCTTGTCCCGGGAGGGGAAGCGCCCCAAAAAAGTGTTTTTGCCCTTTTACTGTGTCCCCTACCTTCTCCCTCCGTCCCTTGACCACGAACCATTCCCGGGCCTGTCCGACCTTTGCCTGTACCCGCTGGGAGCCTGCTTCATTTTTTTTGGTACCGCGCAACACCCGGCTGCCCCCCGCAAGAAAGGTCCCCGTCGGGGGGGTAGCGACCGGGAAATAATCCGCCGAAAGCAAGCCCATCCCGCTTGGGCGGGCTGGGGGAAAAAAACCCGGGACCTACTTAGTTTCCCGCCCCCTTGGCGGGCCCTTTACGTCATCGTTTTGTGGTGGTCCAGGGGGATCCACTACCACACCCGGGTAACATTTCCCGATTCCCCCGGAAACCCGCCAAGGTCCCTCCCGAGCGTCTCCGACCTCACTACCACCGGGCTCAGCAATCTAAGCAAAACCCCGCACAACCCAAAACAGAAACCCAAATTGACAAACTATGATGCGCAGCCCGGGCCCAATCGGCAAAAACGGCGCCCGTGCTCTAGCAGCGCGGGTCTTTCCCCGGGGACTTCCGCCGGCCCTAAATTTTCGCGGGGCCCAAACCCCGACGAAATTTGAGGGGGACTTAAGGCCTGCGGGGGGGGTTTCATCACCCGGTGCTCCCCAAAGGGGGGAAATTATGGTTTGGTCAGTTCCCGCCCGAAAATTTCCAAGGTGGCCTTCGTGGTCAGCCTCCTACCCGGGAAAGCCCGGGGCCTGGGCGAACCACTTTGGGCCCAAGGGCGACCCCTATCACAGCTAAATCTGGCGACATTCTTCAGGAGTTCCGGGGAAAGGTTTTCCCCGAGGACCCCCGGGCCCGTGCCTCGCTGCTGAAACCGTTTTTTTAAAACCCTACAGGGGGAAACCCCCCCTCCTTTTGGGCCCCGACTCCCGAAATGCAAATTTGCACCTTACCCTCTAAATTTGGCGTGGAATGATGCTGCGGTTGTGCGCCACGTTAAAGGGAAAGGGGCCCATCCGGACAAAATTAAAGGGAGGCCCCCCACCACCCGGGACTCCCCGACGTCATTAATGAGCTCACCCATCTCCAAACCCCCATAGACATTTTCCCCCCGGGAGAAAAACGGGGGGAAGCTCCCCCCCAGGAACGCGCCCAAGCTAAAAACACGTGGGCAACCCCGCTTGCGCCAGTGTTTAAAGCTTTTCCCCCACTCCCTCCCTCCCACCCAGTTTTTGCAAAGGCCAGCAAGTGGACAGTACCGCCCGTCTCCGAAAAGAGCTTGCCCGACGGCGTGAGGAGACGTTTTTGTCTCTACTGCGGAAAGCCCCGAACATTTTCCGTGGGTTTTTGCCCACTTTTTTGGGGCAACGTCCAAAAAATGCACGAAACCTAGGTTTTCCGGGGGAGAGGCGTCCCAAGGTGTGATAATCCCCTCCCCCGGGCTCATGCGGGCCAGCTTTTGGTTACGCCCAATTTCCCGGGAAATTTCCCCGTTCCGAGTGTCGACCTTCCTGGATTCCGGGAAACGGTGGGAGCTTTATGGAGTTCTTTGGGTGCCCAAAGAAATCGTTCCTCCGGTGGCCCCCGCCAAACCCAACCCCTTGGGTCATCCCCTCCGTCAGTGGGGAATATTAAGAAAACCCCCACCCACTCCCGGGACTAAAACCAGTGGTCAAACAAATAGGAGCCCTGTACGGGGAAAAGGATAAAACGTTTTCGTTTTTTCCCCCGTTTTTCCTTTCAGCGGGTTTACTGGGGCTTCCCTTGGTTTAACAGCGTCATGCCCAATGCTGGTTTGGGAAGACGGGTTTTGAAGTTTTGCGCTGGGGCCCACGGGCCAGTCTCGTTGTTTTTCGGCACCCCGCCGGGTGCGCCCCAGCCCCTCCACAGCCCTCCCCCAAAGCCATACCGGGTTTTTACCGAAAACCCTTATCGGGGAAAATTCCAAAGATTTTTTTTTCCGAGAAGCGAGCCGGGGAAAATTTTCCTCCTCATCCCCCCTATGATTGCCCCAAGCCCCTCCCTCCCCGGGACTATCCCCCCCGGGGTTTGGGGTTCTACCCGCCTTTCCGTCCCCGAAAAACTAAAGGCATGTCGGCCAAATGTAGAAAAAAATCTACGAAAGGGTTTATCCAAAAAATCAACTTTTTGGGGGGTGCCGGTTTTTTTCTTTGGGGGAAGAAAGAGGGATCCCTAAACCCGGGTTCTTTGGGACTACCTGGTCTAAATAAGATCACCACAAAAAACCCGGTTCCCCCTCTGTTTTTTTTTCCAGGGAAACCCTTTTTGACCGTCTCCGGGGGGCCAAGGTCTTTTCCCAAATTGGACTTGCGGGGGGCTTTAAAATTCTCATCCGGACCCAAAGGGCCCGGACGAGGGGGAAAGGGGCCTTCAATACTCGTGATGGGCACTTTGAGTATCGGGTAAGGCCCTTCGGTTTATGAAAACGCCCCGGCCCGTCTTCCGGGAATTTTTGGTCAATGACATTTTGAGAGGGCCTTTCCCCCAAAATCTGTGTAGTGGTCTACTTGGATGACATCCGGTATTCTCACCCAACTGGGGGTTCCCCCCAGTTACATGTGGCCCGGTTCCGAAACGCCTGCGCGAGAACCATCATACGGCTAAACTGGAAAAAATGCCTTTTCACCAGGGCCACCTCCCCTTCCTTGGATTTCAAATCTTGATACGGGGCTGCGATGGACCCCACCCAAAATCTCTGCCGTCCTAAAAAGTGGCCCGGACCCGTTGGCCTGCGGGGTTTTACAACGTTTTCCCGGGTTTCGCAATTACTTTCTGGCAAATTTTTCCCGCACTTTTCAACGTTGGAGCACCCAAATTTTGGCCCTTACTAAAAAAAAAAGCCAACCCGGAAAAATGTGGGCCCCGGGGCCCAAGAAGCCCTTTTTTTAAAATTTTAAGGCAGCATTTGCCTTCCCGCACCGGTGTTATCCCGGCCAATACCGAGAAACCCCTTTTTTCTGGAAAATGGGCCCTTTCCAAAGGAGCTGGAGCCTGCTCACCCCCAAAAGGGGGCCCCAAGGGGAAGACCGGGCCTGCGGGTTTTTTTTCCCGGGCCTTTTTTACCCGCCCGGGAAGAAATACCAACGGGGACGGGAAAATTTTTTGCCATTAAAATTTTCCCAAAAAGAATGGGCCAAACCTCCTGGGGGGGCTCGTTTTCCCCGGGGAAAATCTCACTGACCACAAAAAAACCCCCTTAACCCAACAGCACAACGGCTGAATTTCTCTCAAAGCGAGATTTTTCTCTGTTTTTTTCCCGTTTCAACTACTCATTTCCCCTTTTCCCCCCTGGGAGAAAAGAACCTCAAGCCGATGCTCTTTTTCCCCTGCCTCCGATTTTATGGGGAGGGAAAAGGCCGGCCCCCCAAAAATATTGTACCCCCCCGGAAAAGTCGGGTGTTGTGGGGGTCCCACCCAACCTCCAAGGGGTACCCCCCCCGGGAAACCCTTTGTGCGCCCTTTCACTCCCCGTTGAGGGGGGGCCTGAAATGGGGGCACTGTTTCCCCATAAACCGGGGCACCCTGGGGTTTAAAGGGCTTGTTCGTTTATTTCCCGGTTTTACTGGTGGCTGGCTCGTTTTAAAAATGTAAAAAGGGGTTTGTGGGGGCCCGCACCACCCGTGCCGAATTAAAATCACCTCGCCCCAAAAACCCGCGGGGCTACTCCAACCCCTTTCCTGTGCCTAGCTGTCCCTTTGGGGCCCTATTTTCCATGGACTTCATAACGGGCCCTTTTTGCCCTCTGAAAAGGGAATACGGCATTTGGTGTTCCCCTGGCCGTTTTTTCCCAAAAAAACCTTTATTTTGTTCCCTTGCCCGGGCCCCTTTTTTTGGCGCCCCGGGTCGCCATATTTTTTTTTTTTTTTTTTTTTCAAATTTAAATTTTTTAACAGTTTTGTAAAAACAGTAAAATTCACACAGGAAAATGATCAATGAGGTGAGCAAAGGTAAATTGCAACAATAAACATTAGTATTATCGTTAAGCGTTTGGCAAAAAAACCCAACAAGAACTGAAAAACATCAACAGGGAGGTGGGAAAAAAATTCCCCTACGGGGAAGCCTTAGAGGGTATCATGGGGTGCCAATGTGGGAGGAAGCCCAACCAGTCGGGATAGCCCCCCACAGGGAACCCGTGGGTGGCCAATTCGGCTTAAAAAGCTTAGTATCGGTGGGGCCCCAAAAAAAAAGAGGTAATAGCAGAAAAGGAAAGGCCCCCCATTGGGGACTGGAAAGGGGCGAAAATAATAAAGTAAATTGACAACTAATAAAAGGGGAAGGAAAAGATAGGGGGGAAAAGAGAAGAGAAAAAAAAAAAAAAAAAAAAAAAAAACAGGGGGGGGGGAGGGGGGGGGGGGGAGGGTTGAACAGTGTTGAATTGTGCGGCCCCGGGCCACGCCGCCCCAATGACCCAGGAGAGCAACGGGGGAAAGCAATCCAGCCCCCACCAGCGGGACCATCCCCCCACCCCTTCCCATTAAGGTCATGGGTCCTAAGGAGATTTGAAGTCAGGGGAGCCCTTGTAAAGCCCACGGACACCAGGTCGAGTTAATTCTGCGGAGTTGGGCTCGTGCTATCAGCCCCTCCTGCGGTGGGTCGGGAAACCTCCCGCCCCATCCCCCGGGGAAGGGGGGGTGGTTTTTTTCCCATTCGGGGAAAAACGGTTTTTGCTGCTTGAAGGAGATGTTGAGAAGGAGTTTATGTACCCCCGGGTGAAGGGAGCATTGTTAAGGGTTCCCCTCGGGGGGATGGGAATGGAGAGCCAGAAATTCGAGAATACCCCGCGTCCCCTCACCAAAAAATCTTGCAAACTCACAGCCCCACCAAATTTTGGGACATTTCCCCACTTCATTGTTGCACCTCCAGCGGGTTCTGGGGGTGCGGGAAACCATTGTGCAGGGGAAGGGGGCCCGTCCATTAGAGGCCCCTTTGAAATTTCGTCCCCTGGGCCTTACAAGCATGACCCCTTTTTTGCGTGGAATGAAACATTTCCGCCTTTGGGCTTCTGTAAAAGATTTTTGAAGTTCTGTTCCCCAGGTCTAAAAAAGGGATGGCAGGGGGCGGGAAGAAGAGAGAGAAGAAAATTGGTAGAGTGGGGATGGGTGCCTAGGCGTGGGCGCTGGCCCCAAAATTCTCTAAAGGGGGGACGGGCCTGTGAGGCTATTGTTCTAGAAATGGAGGAAAAGAAGGGCGCAATTGCAATATTCTAGTTATTCTTGGGTAGGGGCAGGTTAGAAGGTATTTGGTGGCCGCAGTACTCCCCCAACTTGAATATCCCTAGCTGAAAGGGGGGTTTTTTAGTCCGACCCGAAAGGAAGTACCGGGACCCCCAGGGGGAAACAGCGGGTTTCTGTGATAGGGAATTGTGGGCCCTTGAGGTCTGTAACATTTCAGGGGGGTTTTGACTTTTTAATGGTTGTTCGGTGTGGAGGGAATTTAAGGACAATTTCCGGGAGTCTAACAGGTGGGTCCAAGCGGGGGAGGGAGGCCGGGAACAGGGGATAGACCACGAGCGATTGGACCCCAATTTACTAGGGACCCGGTGTCAAATCTGGAGTTAGCGTGGGCGGCGCCAAGTAGTATAATCTGCAATTTGGGAAAGGCCATCCGCCAGCACCCCTTGGATGGGGAAAGAGAAGATCCGCGAATTGGGGGGGCCTGGAATACCAAAAAAAATTCACTAAAGCTTTTTTGGGGTTTCAAAATCCAGTATGGGCTGGGTATGATTGGGAAATTTTGGGAAAAACGGGTTGAGAAGTTTGGGGAGGATGGACATCTTCAAGAGGTTCATCTCCCAAAAACCACGAGAAGCCCTTAGATTTTTCCCCCCAACAATGTGCCCCTTCGAATTTAAGGGGCAAAATTGGCGTCAAAAGTTGGGATGGTCAGCTGGTTCCGCGTACCCAAGTTTTGAAATCCTCTAGTGGGCCAGGAGAAAGGGAAGCTGTCCTGAGAGGTCCAGAGTCAGTGGATGGGGAGACATCAGGCTTGGATTTAGAGTAATTAATTTTGTATTGGACCTGATAAAGCGGGCCAGCTCGACATCAGGAGGGAAGAGAAGTGGCGGTTGCAGGTATATAAAAAGTCATCCGCGAAGCGAGATTTAAGTTGTAGCCCCCTATGAGTTCCCCTTGAACCCCGATTTGGATTTTGGGAAATTCAGCAAGTGTCCTCCGGCATATTGGGGGAGGAGGGGCACCCCTGTCCGTCCGCTTGTGACAAAGGACTCTGAGAGGAAAACCCGTTACCCTAACCCGGGCCCCGATGGTTGGTATAAAGACATTTTTGGGCTGTAAAGATCGGGCCGCCCAGCAACTGAAAAGTTGAGTCAAAGACCCCCATGAGATCCTGTCAAAGCTTTCCCCGGTTAATAAAAGGCCAAAAGGGGGATTGGGGGAGCGTGGTGAGGTTTGTTAAGGTTTTAAGGTATTGCCTGGCCCCCCCCCGGGGGAAAAAAACCCACCTGGTGGGGTTGGACCAAGGAAGGGATAGGCGTTGAGGCGATTTCCCAATAATTTGGAAAAGATTTTGAGTCCCGTTTAGGGGTTTGGGTCTATAATACCACAACTGGGGGCCCTTGCGGGTTTGGGAATCGGAAATGCGCTCTCTTGAGTCTTTTGGGAAGGGCGGGGGAGGGTGGACTGAGTTGAAAGCCTTTTTGTTAAGGGGGTTAGGGGGGGCTGGTTTTTAAAGAATTTAGCAGTGAAGCCGTCGGCCGGGGTTTTTCCTCCTGGGGGTTCCCCCCACATTCACGTTCCCCCCGGTAAAAGGGAGGTTAAGTCTTTTGCCTCCTCAATTTCGTGCTTAAAAGAGGGAGGGTAAGCGAACTGGGGGTTGGGGGGAAGGGGGGGGCCCGGGGGCAGTTGGTAAAACCCCTAGAATAGTAGGGTGGAATTTTTTAGCTATGTCTTTGGTTGTATGGCGTGGCCCCCGGGGGGTTTTTGATGTGGGATGAAGGGAAGATGATAAGTGGTCTTCGCCGCTTTCGCAAGCTTTAAACTTTTTTTGCAAACCGTAGATTTTTTACTTCGGTGGGTTTGAATTAACCCCTGCCCCAAAGAGGAGTCAAAAAAGTTCGGATTAAGGGGCCCCAGAAAGGTTCTGAAGAAAGGAAGGTGAGAGGCCTGTTTTGAGAGTAACTCCAGGGGGGGACCCTCTGGGGGCACGCGCGTTCCCAGGAACGATCTTTTTAAGTTACTGCCGTGTTTTGATAAGGACCCCCGCGTAACACACATTTCAAGGCCTCCCACGCACTTAGGGTTGTGGAGTCTCTCGGGGTCAGAGATGAAATGCTCAAGGGTCCCCAAAAGTAGCCAAGCAGACAGAATTTGTAACAGGGTTTCTTTTAAACCTCCAAGTTCTAGCGGGTTCAGGCGAGGGGGGGGGAGGGAGCGTCTAAAGATTGGGGTGGTCGGACCAGAAACATTTCCTTTAGAGGTATTTTCTCACCCATGGGGGAGCGCTGTGCGAGGGGATATATCAATTCTACTGTAGGTGTTGTGGGGTGAGAAAAGAAGTTTTTAATCCTTGACCGAGGGGTGTTGAAGTCTCCAGCCATCGAAAAAGTTGAAACCTAAAAGGGTTTTTTTTAAACCCTTTTTTTGATGGCTGAATAGGCAATTGAGGATCGGCCTGAGGGAGTTATCTAGGAGGGGTCAAGGGTAAGGGTTGAAACCCCCGCAGAAAACAATGTGCCTTTGGCATGGAGATGCAAGGCGTCCAGAACTTCAGTAGAAAAGGGAAACCCGGCTTTGGGTTTGGGGGTGGTTTTCGGGGGGTGAACAATTTCCCTGAATGGAGAGATGGTTGATATATCTGGCCCTTTATCAATCACACAGTTCCCACCGGTGGGGCAAGGATTTGTGGATGGGCTATGAAAACCCCTACTTTTTGAGCCAGAAAAGTAGCAAGTACCCGTGGGGAAAGTTTTTGGGTTTTAAGAAACCGGGGGGGGAGTAAAACCTTGAAGTGGGTTTTCCCGCAAACACGAATTTGGTAGCTTGGGTGGAAGTGATACGGATTTGAGACCCTTGAGGGGTATTGAGGCCCTTTTACATTGAAAGGGGGCCAACCGGGGGTCCCCATCTAAAGCCCCCGGGGTGAAAGCAAGGGGCCGGGCCTGCCCCACAAAAAAAAAAAAAAAAAAAAAAAAAAAAGGGGGGGGGAAAAAAGGGCAGGAAGTAAGGGAACTCTAAAGCAGGGAAAAAAACCCTGCGGAGTTCTCTAAAAAAAAAAAGGGGGGTTTCCAAGAACCAAGGGTGTTCCAGTCAGAGGGGGAGAAGGAAGAAAAAGGGAACAAAAGGGAAAAAGAGAGGAGGAGGGGACCGGGGGGCTCCCCAATACTGGGGTTAGCGCGAAGATGGCAGGTCGAAAGTGCACCCCGGTCCCAAAATGAATACGTGGGAGTTTCTCAATATCCCGGGCCGATAGAGAAAAAACTATGAAAAAAAAACACAGTTTAAAGAGAAACAAAAGCTGGGGGAGGGGGACAAATGGGGAAATGGGGGAAAAAGAAGCCGCCATTTGGGGGACTAGGTAACCCTTAAGGCGGGGAGAGTGGGAGGGGGTGGGCCGTTATCAGGTAGGTTTTGTGCTTAAGAGGGGCTTTCCCCCCCTTTCTTCTTTGGGGAAGACCCGGATGAATCTTGATGATGAGTCCCCGGGGTGGTACCCCCTAGGGGGCTTCCAGGCAAAGGGGGAGATGGGGCCTTTTGGTTGGGTAAGTCCGGGAGTTGCAAAACAGGGAAAGGGGGAAGGCTCTGGAGACCCCAGTGTGGGGGTCTTCCCCCTTGGGGACAATGAGAGGAAAACGGGAAACCCCATCTTACGAAATTTTTTTTCCTTGAGGGGGTTGGGAGCGGTTTGAGTGTGGACGTTTGGGCCAGTGTATGACGGGGCAGATTGGGGGGGTTGTAAGGGTTTCCAGGTAGGAAAAGGACGACTCCGCGGAGGCGTGCTTAAATTCCTCTTTGGGGAACCCAAAAGTGAATGCGGCTATCCCTCTCGGGGTGTTGGGGTCATTGCTTGCCCGGAGTGACTCTATGCACTCTGTCCATTGATATAAGTGTTCAAGGGCCGATCCAAGATTTCGTTGAAGATGGCGAGATAGTGGGTTAGGTTGAGCTGTCACAGTTTCCCGGGGGACCCCGGATTCGAAGGTTTTTTCTGGGCCTCGTTTTCAAATATCTCCCGATGTTGTTGTAGGTGGAATAATTGAGCTGGTTTTGGCGTTGAACTGTGATTGCCAAAATAGGAGGGGGGATGCAGAGGGGGGTTTGGGCCCGTTTTATTTATCCACTTTGGGGGAGTGCGAGACCCCAGTCGGAGATGGAGCTCTTGCCCCCACTCGTCCCCCGCCGAGACGTCATGCTGAATTCCGGCGGTTGGGGAGGTGTTGAATCAGGGCTGTAGGTCGCAAAATGACAAGTTTGATGCCCCGAAGAAGCTGTGGGGTCAAGTTGTGGTGAGTGGGGCCGCGGGGGAGGTTGCGGAGGCCCCGGTGAGTTGATGATGCACAGGAGGACAAAAATGGGGCGGCACTCCAGAGGGTATACGAGAGTCAGGTCCGGAGACTTTGGGAGTTGTAGATATTTCTGGGAAAAGTCCGAGGAGTCCGAGGAAAGGTGAGGGCGCTTTTGGTGGCGGAAGTTTGAGTCTGTGAGGGGGGAGCAAGGCCCCGACCAGAAGGTCAAGCCAGGGATGAGCCGGTGACCAGGGAGGAGATGCGGCCAGTGTCGTGTTTGGGGGACATGAGGTCCGTCTGTGGGGTCCCCGGAGGAGGGTATGACCCCAATGGGCCCGTGGGCCATGAGGGAACTGGTGCAAATGGGGTGCCGGGGGCGCCCCTCAGAAGGGATGACCTCAGGCGTGGGGGGCGATGCCAGAAGGCCCTTCCCGGCCTCATCCAGGGGCGAGCCCCCGGGGGGTCCCCGGGGCTGTGCTAACGGCCCGTGGCGGGGCCCCGTTTTGGCCAGGGCACAGGGGGGGAAACAGTGACTGCAAATCCGGGCAAGGGGGTGGGGGGGCCCGGGTGCCCTCAAGCCCCAACCCGGTCCATTCAGCCCCGGTGGGCCCGTTGTGGGCCAGAGATGGAGGTGGGGGGGAACAGGTGTTGGCAGTCCGGGGGGCCCGGTAGCCCCCCACCCCCCGGTACTCGGGTCTCAAACAGAGCCGGGGGATTCAGTCATTTCTCGGCGGCCTCTTGGAGAGGGTCCGGCGGGGCTGCAGGGTCCCTCGCGTCAGGAGGTCCGGAACGTGGGCAGTGACGCCGGGGCGCGGCGGGCCCGACGGTCGCGGCATTGGAGGCTGATGAGGTGTCCCTCTGGGCAGGGGCCCCGGTCGGGGCCCCCGTGTTCCGGGCGTTCCCTGTCCCCTGATCCAGGAGTGCTCCGCAGTGAGGGGGAATGGCGGGCTGCCTGGTGGGTCCGTCAGAGCCGGGGGGTGCTGGTGCAGGCGTGGAGACGGGCCGCTGCGCCAGAAGGTATCCCGCGGCCCCCGGGATGAATCCATGTGGCCCGGGCTGCCTGGCTTCTTCTCCAGCCCCCCGGGAAAACAGGGGGGGCCGTGGGGCCCGCGGAAAAGGCAGCATCGCTACGGGACGAAAGCAGGTGAGGATTCACGGGACCCCCAAATCCCCTTTTCCCGGGGGCGGATCGGGTCTGGGAGGTCCGGGGGTCGGGTGGCTGCTAGGAGGGGCGTCAGCCATGGGGTCAGGCGGCCCTCTTGCGGGGACCCCTGGCAAAAACCCGGGGTCTTCTTCAGACATTAAGCCGCCCTAGCGGCCCAAAGTAGCGGGAGATGTCACCCCGGCTAGGGTCGGGTGTGAAGCGGGGACCCTTTTTTCCCCTTTTTTTGGGGGTTTCCCATGCTGAATTCGGGAAAAAACCCGGGTAGGAGGCTAAAAGTGCGGGAGCTCTGCAAGTTTGCTTTTCCCCAACGCCATGCAAAACCACGCCCCCCCCAATTTTTTTTAAACACTCTTCCCTCTGCATGGAATCCCCCTTTCACATAGTCTCAGACCGGGGAAGTCCAGTTCTCTCGAGATTTTGGCGAGGCCTTGTCATACTGCAAGTGGAACTGGACTTTTTCCCCTGGTACAACCCACAATCCAAAGGGGAAGTGGGAGGGTGAACAGGTCCTGGTTTTTCTTCGCCCCTTCACTTCTGCCAAGCAGATGGGGCTGTTCCCGTCTACTACCTTGGGGGAATTTCGTATAATTCCCCGGCTCTGATTCCCCCTGGGGATCCCCCCTTCTCCATTGTCTTTGGTCGGGATCCCCGCCCCCCCCCTTCACTGCCTCTGCCCCCTCCCAGTCCCTGCTGTGGACAGTTGGTCCGTGACCTATCTGCTGTTTGGGGGGGAGCGCCAGTCCCTGCTTAGGGCTCGGCCCCTATGAAGACCAAGCGAAAAAAAAGAAGAGCCCTCCTTCCTTTGTCCGGGGGATAAGGTTGGTTGTCTGCCAAATTTAAACCTTTTAAAAAACCCCGTACAAGCTGGGTCCCCGTTTTTTTTTTGGTTTCCCCTTTTAAGCCCCGGGGCATTAATTCCTGGGCCTTACAAGCTCCGGCTCCCCCCGAAACAGGATCCCCAAACCCTTCCTTTCCTCTGAACAGGTAATAACGCCCTTCGGTCCCTGGGGCCCCCGCCCGTAGGTTTCCCCTATTTTTCCGTCAAAGAGATTTTTGGCCATAAGACGGTTCGGGGGGACGATTTTTTTTTTGGTGGACTGGAAGGGTTTGGGGGGCCGAGGAAAAAGGTCGTGGGGGGCCGGAGGAAAAATTGGATAGGGGTCTCGTGTCTAAGTTTATGCGGGCCAGAAAGAGGGGGAGGCCTAAGGGGGGGGCTACTGTTACGGGTGTCCCTGCGACCCTCGTGTCGTGTCGCAGGCACACCCTCAATGCCGCAGCACCTCCTGCTGCGGTCGGTGCCGCGGCCCGACGCTCGGGCCGCGGACACCCCGGCACGTCTGGGGCGCACTTACCCGTCCACGCTCCTGGTCCCATCCTGGTGCGCGCTCCTGCTGCCAGCCGGGTGCACGCGCGCCCTCTAGGCACTGCCGGGAGATTTAAAGGGACAGTGCACCGGTGATTGGTTCTCACCGGGCACGGACCCTATTTAAGCCCTGCCTCTTCCCCAACACCTTTGAGGGAATCGATAGTGCCTTGTGCCTGGAGAGGAAGCGTTCCAAAAGTGTCTTGTCCCGTTTACTGTGTACTGTACCTTCTGCCTCCGTCCCTTGACCACGAACCATTGCCGCCTGTCCTGACCTTCTGCCTGTCCCCGACTATGAGCCTGCTTCACGATTTTGTACCGCGTAACACCTCGGCTGCCACCGCTAGCAAGTCACGTCAGGGGTAGCGACCTGGTAGCAATCCGCCGCAGCAAGTCCATCCCGCTTTGCGGTGGGCTCGGGTTTGAAACCGGACCTACTTAGATTCCGTTCCCTGGCGTGGCTTACGTCATCGCTTGTGGTGGTCCAGAGGATCCACTACCACATCCGTAACAGATCTGAGGAACAGAACGCCCTCTTTTCAAAGTAGCAGCTTAAGGACTGGACCTGTGAGGAGGTGAAACAACCTCTTGGCAAAAGCCCTTTAACCCCTTAAGCCGAACGCCTGAAAAGTAGTTAATGACCAGAACATTTTTTTAGTTTTTGCCTCCTTGCGTTTCAACAGTTGTAACTTTTTTTATTTTTTCAATGACGCAGTTGGATGAGGCCTCGTTTTATTCGAGACAAGTTGTACTTTATGGGGGAATAGTTTAAGTTCACTTATAAATAATTGCAGTATTTTTTTTTTCTTTAAAAAATGTTTTTTTTATTATTTTTTTTACACCATTCACATTTCACACTTAATAACTTGTTAGATTAATTCTACAGGTTATTACGGTCATGTGGATACCAAATATGTGTAGGTTTTTTTGGGCGTGTAATTTATGCAAAATTATTTTTTATTATTTATTTTTATTTTATTATTTATTTTTGTATTTTTTATTTTTTTTTTTTTTTTACACTTTTTAATTTTTTTTAACTTTTTTTTTTACTCCCATGAAGGGAGAACTGTTTAACATTTTTTTAAATTTTTTTTTACACTTAGTAATGTATTAGCATATTCATGTATGCTAATACCTTCTAATCTGTGTCAGTCTGACACAGGCAGTCATTAGGACAGCACACAGTGCGTCCTAATCACTGGCTTCATACACAGACAGCTCTGGGCCCACTCTAGGTCCCCAGAGCTGACTGTGCAGCCGTTCCCCGGGTTTTGTCAGGTCACCGGGTGTTCTGATCACCCGACAGAGCAGGAGGAACCCTTTGATTGCGCTGCGGTGACGATCCGCCACAATCAAAGGGTTAAAGCATCGGGTTGCGGAGGTTTCCTCCACTCCCCGATGCCTGCAGGACATGCTCTGGAATCGGGGCTGTGTAGTACAGCCCCGATCCCAGCGCAAACCGGGCGCCGCAAACCTCGATATCTGCAGCAACATCTAAAGACGTCGCTGCAGACGAACGACCCGCACCAGCCGACGTCTAAAGTCGGCGGGCGGTCGTTAACGGGTTAAACAGGCAGTCATTGCCCAGATCATTCACCCTAGAGCTGGGAGATATATATAGAGCCAGCAGACCTTGGTTTCACTATCGATTTGAACAGCTCAGAGGGGAGTAAACACAGAGTGTGCAGGCAGCCAATCACAGCGCAGGTGGCGTGGCCGGGGGCGCCTCCTGTCTAGGGGCGTATCCCAACAGGCTGAATGAAATGTCAGCCAGCCAATCACAGTGCAGGGGCCGGGTCTAGTGGGCGGGAAACATTCAGGGGGCATGGTCAACCAGCAACAGCAGAAATAGAACACAGATTTACAGAGAAGCTCATATCTGCTAAACCAAGTGACAGAGGTAATGCAACCCAATTACAAAAGTGCTTATTTTTACTGTCCCCATAATCTGAGACATGATCTTTGTAGCGATAAAACCCCTTTAACCTGCCACAGGCCGGGAGTCCTCCTCTTGGATTGGAGGTAACATCACTGTATCATTTAGCAGAAGATAATAGTGGGACACATTCATATTACGTATACTGCAGAATTATGCTGTCCCTCTATGGATTAGGATCCACTACCCCATTGGTTTGGGTTGGGAAATGCTCAAGTAATATCATTAAAATTTATATTTTAGGGTATGTTTGCTATTGGTTTTTACTGTGATTTCCTTTAAAGGATTTTTCTCACTACAATGGTTAGCTTTATCATGTAGGGAAAGGTAATTGAACACTTTTTCTAAATACATTGCTTTGTTGATTTTCCTTTGATCAGGCGATAAAGAAGATGTCGTAACCAGGTGTCTCTGGTTATGACCATCTCCCTCTCTGCTCTCTCTTACCTATCATTGCTCTAAGCTGCCCTCAGTCACTTCAAGGTGAGTCACTTCCTGCAGTCTTCTCGCTCGTAACAGACTTTGAAAGCTTTGAATTTAGCTTAGTAAACACCCTTAAGAGCTCTGCAACCTGGTGTAATACACTTAATAAATCTCTTACACGCGTTGTCAGTGTAACAGGAATTGCTAGGAATAGCAGAGCTGCTGTCAATCACAGCTATAGACCCATCCACAGCCTAAACAGCATGTGTGATTCTAAAGCTGGCTGTGAAACTGTATAGTGAGAAAACCCCTTTCAAGGTTTAAATTCTAATTTAGGACACCCACTCCTGTAATTGGTACAAAGCAGCAATTTGAGACAAACCAAAAAGGCAGCTGCATGTCAATCTCACTTTTTCTTTATTCTCATCAATAGCGCCTCTCCCCTACATGGCCTGTGTCAGATATTGCAACTGAGTACTATTCAATTGAATATTGGTTAGCTGCAATACCAGACACAGCCACAGATCGGGGTGGCATTGCTTTAGGACCCAAAAATAAAGTTTTACTGACATACACGACTTCCCCATGGGGGTGCTTCTTTTCTTGACATGCTTTGCACAGACTGCTCAACCATCTGGACCACTCACCACAGATACCCAGGATTGTGCAGGGGGAGCTGGAAGCGTTAATAACTGTTATCATTCCAGTCTTCAAACATACATGACGTCTGCATGAAATAACCCAAGACCAGCGGTGGAGGAATAGGAGGAGAGAAGTGGAAGACTCGAACATCAGTTTCTCCTGCAGCCGCCATTGCTGGGTAAGGTTGTTTTTTTTTTTTTTACACTAGAGTGAGAAAATCCGAGAAGTGACTTCACAGCATTAAATACACATTAATAATACATCTGCATAAGCAGAAACCAGCATGTTCTCCTCTGTACCATTACATACACACAGGGCGCAGGCTGCGTTGGGGAATTGGCATCCGGCCTGCCTAGGATGACGACTTCACCGGCGTTCAGCTTTTCAGTGCAGATACCATCCTAGAAGACCATGGAAAAACTGCCCTAACAGCGGGCATGCCAAACTCCAGAACATCACCAGCCCATCCCTTTCCATTGGTCGGGTCTAACCCTTGAATACCTTCAGAAACTCCAATAAGGCATAAGAAAATAGGATATAATAATATATATATATATATATATATATATATATATATATATATATATATATATATATATATATATTATTTTTTTTTGGCCTCCCTGCATGTCAACAGTAAATGACCATTCTAACCAAATACATTTCTGGTCGGAGGCCGTTTTATTTAAAAAGATACAGCGGGTTATCTAACCCAGTGTTTACTAGTTTAACAACCACCCCTGTGCTCTTGTAACATCGATCAGTCTCGCAACGTCATTCTCTGCTAGGTGTAGGGGCTGAAAAGAGAAGACACAGTGGGGAGTTATGTTCTAAGTTTGGTCACGGCTTGCTAGGTAACCTGCCACCTCTGGTTTAGCAGCAATATTTAAGCAAGCAGGATCGATAACTTGCTGTATCTCTGAAACAAAGCTAAAGCAGAACAAAAGTGTATTTGGTAAGAATATTTATTAACCTTCTTATACATGTTCAAATCCAAAGCCTTTTAATGGTCCCAAGCAGATGCAGCGGAGAATCCTTCTTAGTCTATAATTACTGGGCTGTAAGAGAAACAGAAACCTCCAATTGTGTCTAGCCGCAGCACCAGGGCAGCATAGCCTCCATTTCAAGGATGGAAGGGTCCAGCCTTCAGGCAACCACAGACTTGTTTAGTTAAGAGTAGTAATCCTTCCTAACCTGTAGCAGTCAGAACTGGATCCCTTAGGCTGGGTTCACACCTTGCATATTTATTGCGCATCTCAATTACATTAAAAGCGCATGCAGTAAAAATGTACACTTTAAAAGAATAAAAAATTTTAGAATCAATTTTGGTTAATCAAAAACATAAACCAAGAAAAATATGTTTATTTTAAACTTTTTTTTAATCTTAAGAAAAAAATTGAGTACACATTTAAAAAAAAAAAATTGTGGGCAAAAAGCAAAGGGGGTTTGAAAAAACCATTTTGCCTATTGGCCAAAATGCCTTAAAAAACTAAACAGGGAGTGCCCAAAAAAAAGGCCCCCCTGTCGGGAAACCTAAACCCCAGATAAATTACCCTAATTACAAAGGGGGAAAAAAAGGAAAGTCCCTTTTTAAATTTGCAAAATTTGCCAAAAGAGTCCCAACATTTTTAATTCCCGGGCATTTTTAGGGGATGGGGGGAAAAAAAGAAAAAAAAACCACCGAAACTATCAATCTGCACAAAAAAGCTTGGCTAAGCAGGTTTGCTGTTTGCGGGGGTTTTTTGTCTATTTATTTTTATCGCCCCTGAAAAAATGAGGGAATTAAAAATGTTGGGATACTTTTGGGCAAATTGTGCATTAAAAGGGTGTACTTCCCTTTTTTTTTCCCCCTTAGAAATTGGGGTAATTTTATTGGGTTGGGTTCCCTGAGGGGGGTTTTTTAGGCGATCTCCCTGGGGTTTAGGTTCATAGGGCTTTTAGGCAAGTGGGGTTTTTTTGGGGTTTTACAACCTATTTTGCTTTTTTGCCACAATTTTTGTTTTTGAAAATTGTGTTTTATTTTTTGTTATGTTAAAGTTAAGTTTCAAAAATAAATTTTTCTTGGTTGGTTTTGTTTTTAAAAGGTTGTTATTTTTTGGAAACACATCATTTTGTGTTTTTTTTTTTTTAATCAAAAACAGGTGTTAAAGAAATGCAAGGGTGAACCAGGTTGGGTATTTCAACCCCGTTTTTCAATCTGAAAAACGGACTGAAAAGTGCTGTGTAAAAACATCAAATAAATATTAGAGTGTGTGGTGGTTGGTGCATTTTCTGTGCGAAAAAAAAATACCCCATGTTTTAAATAGGGTGTTGTGCATAAAACGGATCAAGAATTGACATGTCAGTTTTTAGAACAGATCCAAAAGACGCATTTAAATGATCCCCGAATATGAGTTTCACCTGAAATAATGTAAATCACTGACAGTTTTGGTTGTGTTGGGGGGCCGTAACACAGATCCAAACATTTATCTAAAAAATTCTGTATGAACATCCCCTTAAGTCACTAAGCGGTTGTATTATTCAATTACTATGTGGTGGTGATATGAAGTCATGATGTGGCGGTATTATGCAGTGTTGATATGTGATCATTTTGTGGTGGTATTATTCAGTCAATGTGTGGTGGTGATCTGTGGTCATGGTATGGAGGGATTGTTTAGCCATCATGTGATACGCCAAAGCTGTTTTAATTGAAAAACCATGCAATTGTTTGAACGTTTTGGGTCCAAAACATTGATCAATACACGCATAAAAAAAATGCTGTGTGAACATCCCCTTATTCAGTCACTATACAGTGTTGATATGTGGTCATGGTGTGGTGGTATTATTAAATTACTATGTGGGGTGATACGAGGTCATGATGTAGCTACATTATGCAGTCACTATGGGGTGGCGATATATGGTCAAGTTGTTGTGTATTGTTCAATTACTATGTGGTGGTGAAAAGGGTCAGATTGGCAATATTATGCAGTCACTATGTGATGGTGATATGTGATCATGGTGTGGTGGTATAATTCCTTCACTGTGCGTTGGTGATATTAGGTCATGATATGGAGGAATTAGTCATTACGTGGTACGTCGATGCAACGTTTCCATGATACTAAGCAAGTCAAAATTTCCCTTGTTAGATGCGTGTTTGGGTCTGAAACACGGATCCAAACATCTAAAAAAACGATGTGTGAACTCCTTGTGTAAGGCCCCCATGGGAGAAATATTCTGACAAATACAGCAAAAATCTTTATGTGTTTGCGGGCTTTGTTTCGTTTAAAGGGGGGTTCCAACCTGCTTTTTGGCCCTGTCTCGGGAACAAACCCCTAAGTTAAGGCAGATGGGGAAAATGGGGTGTTTTTGGGTTTTCATTTGTTCTATGGAAAACCAACAAGGAAAGGGTCCAACCCCGTACTCGGAACTCCCCCAAACAGAAGGAGGCCCTGCAAAAATGGGCGGCCCCCTCTGAACTTTAGGGCCTTCCCCACAAGTCTTGAGGTGGGACCTGCACCTATCACTTTGATGCCATGTCCTACCAATATGCCATCAAAGCCTATGGTGGTAAAACCCTTTTAACTACGTTTCCCCCGAATTATTAAATAGGTAAAATCTGCACTAAAAACCTGCGTTCCCACAGTTCAGCCGCTCTTTTTTGCTCCACGTAGATTTTTATTTTTTTTTTACGCCTACCCAGAGGACTGTAAATTGCTGTGCACTTACCCGGGTCTGAATGTGGTTTAAAACCCTTTTTGTAGGTGTCGAAAATTTTATTGCTAAAATAAGTAAAAGGCTTTAGAGGTCATGTAAAAAATTAATTTATGTTTTCGGCGGGGGGTTTTAGCTGTAAAACTTGTGTGCAAAATAAACTCCCCGCTGGCCTGTTGGGGGACACAGTGCAACAGAATTGCTACATTGTGCTTTAGAAAATTAACAAAAACGCTTAACACTTAAACCTGTTCCACAGGACAAAAAGTAAAAAAAAAAAAACCCCAAAAAGGAGTTAGGACGAAACTCAATGTTATCCTTGACATTATTTGGCAAATTAGTAGGGAAAATAAGTGGTTATTATTTTTTATTTAAAATTTTGTTTTAAAATGAGGTTTTCCCTTTTGTGTATAAATCTTCTCTTGCAAAAGAAAAAAAAAAGAAAAAAAAAATCCCAATGACAGAATATTATTATATGCGGTATCCATGGGGCCGTCCGCTGTGGAGTCCGGTTCTTGGCAGCAGCCGGAAGCCATTGTTACATTGTTAGATTTAAATAAAGTTTTGTTGGCACAGTTTGGGGGAAAAAATTCTTGCCCCCCTGGTGGGGTTTTTGTTAGTCGGGGCCCTTTGCTTTTTTTTTCTCCCTTTTGCCCCAAACAAATTGCACAAAAAATTTCCCTCAATTAGTTCGTTAGCCCACCGGTTTCCAACCCCAAAAGACCCGGAAAAAACGTGGTGAGAAAAACCTGGGGGGACATGAATTCGGGCGCCCTTTAACTTAGTCCTGTAAAGGGAGAAGCGGAAAAAGAGCCCCGAAAAAATTGCATGGGGGGATAAGGTGTTGTAACGTTTAAGGCTCTTTTTCCCCCGCGGGGCCCAAAAAACCCACCCGAACACCAAATTTTAAAAAGTCATAAAATTGGTTTTTTGTCCATGCCTGTCAAAAGCGGGCTAAAAAATTTGGCAGTTTTTTGGCCTTTTTTTTTTTTACTTGTTTTCAATTTGGGTTTTTTTAAGGGTCTGCATAAAAAAGCCTTTGGGAAATGAAATTGCCGCCCTAAAAAAGGGGAAAGAAAAGGGCTTTATTGTTTTATAGGTCATCTTGTAGTCGGTTTACGGATTTTGGTGCTAATAAAGTTCTCTCGCTTTTGTCGCTAAAAATTTGTTTTTCTTCTTAATGGATTTCATCACTAAAATACTTATTTTTTTTAATGGATTTTGGCACCAATACACTCATTTGCTTTTGCCACTTAATTTTTATCGATTTTTCCCGAAAAAATCCAAAAAAAAAAAAATCGTTTTTGCGATAAATTCCAAAAAAAAAATTATTTTGTAGAAAAAAAAAAGGGAGAAAAATTTCCCACCCCCCCAAAAATCTTTAAAGGGGAGACTTTAATTCCGGGGGAAGGGGGGGGTTTTAATTGAAAACTGTGGCAAAACAGGGTCCGCCTTTCCTTAGACCCTGTTTTCTTTTTTGGGCCCCTCCCACTGGTTTTTTTTGAAAACGGGTTTTCAAAAGGGGTTTACAGTAAAAAAAAGAAAGCAAAAAAAAAAGACAGGAGGGGGGGTTTCACCCTATAGATTTATGGGGCCAGCGGGACGTTCCCCCTATAGGGGGGTTATGGGGGGCCAGCGGGACTTTTCTCCTTTAGAGTTTTTGGGAGCCAGGGGGGACGTTCTCACTTTAGAGCTATGGGACCCAGGGGCGTTTTCACTTTAGGCTAGGGGAAAGCCGCGGGAGGGGTTCCCCATATAGGTTAGGGAGCCGGGGGACGTTCTCATTTTTAAGGGGTCTATGGGACCCGCGGGACGTTCTCCTTTTGGGGTTTTGGGAGCACGGGGACGTTTTTAAATATAGAGTTTTATGGGGGGGACAGCGGGAGTTCTTATTTAGAGTCTTTGGGGCCCGGGGGGGGGGAGTTTTTTCTATAGAGTCTAGGGGAAAGCCCGGGGGAGTTCTTCCCTTATAGAGTCTATGGGAGCGGGGACTTTTTTTACATAGGCTATGGGGGGACAGGGGAGTTCTTAATTTAGAGTCTATGGGAGACAGGGGGACTCCTTTTTAGTCTTTTTTTTAAAGCGTTTTTAAAAAAAGGGGTTAAAAAAAGGACTTTTTTCTGTGAAGTGTAGCTTTCCCCTTTAAGGGTAGTAAAACCCCAAAATTTGTCAGTTTTTGACGCCCCCCCTTTTTTTTTTAAATTTTTAAATTTAGATCTGGAAAAAATACATTTTTTAGTTATTTTATGGTGGGGTTTTCCCAAACCCTTTTTTGGTCCCCTTTTAAAGTGTGAATTGCCAGAGGCCCCTCCCTAACCCATGCCCCCTTGCATATCATTGCGCGACGGGTTGACCCCCCTTTTTTGGAAATTGTCGGGACACTGTACCCCGGTTTGGGTTTGCGGTTAAGGGTGGGGAAATTTTCACCCCCGGGAATCAGGCCCCAAAACCAGTAATGGGGGGGCCTAACCCTAATAGATAGGACTTTTAAAAACCCCGCCCAAAAATAATTTGTTTTAACCCTTTTTTTTTAAAATTTTTGCAAAAGTGGGGAGGGGGGGGGGGCCAAAATTCAAACTTTTTCATATTTTTTATACTTTGTAAAATAAAAAAAAGTTTTAAATTTAGTCCCCCAGGGTAGGGACGCCATTACTCATACACCCTTCTGCATTATATAAATAGAAGTAAAAGAAGTGTTAACATGGCTGCTATAGAGGCCTTCACTAGGCTTCCATTTGCCATGGTAAATTATCCTCACCCCAATATCTCATCGCATGGGAATGGTTGGGGAGTGAGGAATGGTGCAAGTTTTCATCAAATGTCAGTAAGGGCTTATAGAGGTTGTAAACATGGCTGCTCTATCAGAGAAAGGGAGCAATTTTTGCCATCTGCTGATTTTAGTATTGAGGCTCATCCCATCTGCTTCAATGGCACTAAGCTGGGTGACGCCATTTCTAGATAATGGCAGCCATGTTTTTTAAACCTCATACAACTCCTTTAACGGGGTTGGATTGTGAACAGCATTTATCACCTATCTACAGTCAGTTTGACTCCCAATAGTTTAAGTTTCCCATTTGAATGGAGCTACAGTCAGGTGTGCACAAGAGCCCTGTACAGGACTGGCAGATAGCCAGCACTAGTCTTCTTTTAAAAGGGTTTTGCCACGATGTAATGTCGACGTGGGATCCTCCAAAATGGGTATTTAATCACTTTTCTAAATATATGTGATTACAAAAAGTGAAGCCTCTGATGAGCTACAGCATTGCTCAGTCCCCCTTGGTTTCCTGAAAGTTTACATTAGACAGGACCAGGAGCTGTGACCGGAGCTGATCTGGATGGGCTTGCGCGTTTGCACTTATCTGATAGCAGGGAACATGAAGCTTGCAAGGGGCTGTGGTGAAAGATTCTGTGTCTTTTGTATAGAGAATCCACTGGTTCTAATGTAATTATTTGAGTAAACATTTCAGACGCTCCCTGCCACTGCTTCTCTACTTAGATCCCCTCCCCCATGACTCAGCCTGCTGTGTTTATCTTTTCTGCTGAGCAGATAACAGGTAAGGAACTCACTTCTTGGCAAAACCCCTTTAGTCCACAGGGCTAAATGGGTCTGGGCCAACACTCCAGTCTACTGGGGGACCTGGGCCTTCTACTCTTTTGGTGCCAGAAGTCAGGTCCCTACCGATCAAACGTTTATCCCTTCTCCGGTGAATAGGTTATACATGTTGTTCATGGTGGAACCCTTTAGTGTTGTACTTGGCATCAGCCCATTCCGATTTCCCATGCCCCCTCTATATGGATTTCCATGCAGAACGTACCTTTCTTCTCCCGGTACACTGGTGGACGCCTTCTGATTAGCCTTCTCCTTTGACTTCTCTAATTCCATCTTGTATTGGTTATTCTGGGCCTCCAGCTGCATCTTCTCCAGCTGCAACTGCTCAATCTGTAAGATCCAGGTAATGAAGCGGGTTAGGTAATGGGCCACCAGAAGCAGGCAGCGGTCATAGTGCATTTGGAACATGTGGCAGATAAAGCTGGGTTGCTCCGTCTCGTGCAGAGTTGCCCTAGATCTCTACACATCAAGCAACCTTGAGAGAGAAACCTGTATACTTTATTATCTAAAGCCCCATTAAGCCTAGGGCATTGTACACTTGAGGGGGGTTACATAGGTAACATACTCATTTAGTGTTGTCATTGTACTTTGGTCAGACCTAACGACTGGTACAGAGGGAGAGGGGACCCTGCCCATGAAGGCTTACAGTCTACAAAGAAGGAGGGGAACATCTCTCCTTATGGAGAGCACCAGTTAAGGTGTGTAGTGTTTTGATTGCCTTTTAGGCCACTACTAAGCATCTGCATATCACAAGGCATTATGGGAAAGGAGCTGGGAGGCTCACTGCGCCCTCTATTGGTTGTAACAAATCCTCAATTTACTTCTGATTCACTGAATCTTTGAGAAGCAAAAAGGAATATTAGTCAAGCCAATATCGCTCATCTACATACGCCGTTTCGGGGTTTTGCCCCTCATCAGTGTAGAGCAGAGCGATACTGGCTTGACTGGGTGGGAGGCAATGAGTGCTCTCCATAAGGAGAGATGTTCCCCTTCTCTCAGCCACTCATTGCCTCCCACCCAGTCAAGCCAGTATCGCTCTGCTCTACACCGATGAGGGGCAAAACCCAAAAACGGCGTATGTAGATGAGCGATATTGACTTGACTAATATTCCTTTTTGCTTCTCAAAGATTCAGTGAATCAGAAGTAAATTGAGGGTTTGTCACAACCAATAGAGGGCGCAGTGAGCTTCCCAGCTCCTTTTCCATAATGCCTTGTGATACAAGGAAGGAAGAAAGAGATATGACGATTGTGGGGTGGAGTAGTGGCAGCGGGGTTATTGTACGCTGTAAGCCACACTGAAGAGATGGGTTTTCGGGTTGGTTTTAAAACTAGTAAACGTTGAAAGAGTCTGATGTGTTGGGGCAGTGAGTTCCAGAGTGTGGGGGAAACGCGGGAGAAGTCTTGGAGACGGTTGTGTGAGGAGCTGATGAGAGGGGAGCAGAGAAGAAGGTCCTGTGAGGAGCGGAGAGTGCGTGGGGGGAGATATCTGGAGATTAGAGCAGAGATGTATGGAGGGGAGAGGTCATGGAGAGCCTTGTAGGTCATGGTTAGTAACTTGAACAAAATTCACTGGCCAGTGAAGGGATTGGCAGAGGGGAGAGGCCGAGGAGGAGCCAGGAGAGACTTGAATCAGATGAGCAGAAGAGTTGAAGATGGTTTGAAGTGGAGCACGAGTGCTAAACGGGAGGCTACAGAGAAATATGTTGCAGTAATTCGGGTGCGAGATGATGAGGGCATGGACTAACATTTCTGTAGTATCAAAGTCACGGCGCCAATACAGAGCAGAGTACAAATCAGGCTCAGGTTTTTTTTTTTTTTTTTTAGACTGCTTCTCCAGGTTACACAAAAATTATAAAACTTATAAAATGCAGGAAATGTGTGTAATATATACCCAGAAAACCGCCCACCAACACCCAGCCACCCCTACCCCAAGCATCTCTATGCCCTCTCATACAGAGAGCAATGTGGCGGAGTTTCCTGCCCCTCACCTCATTCAACTTCTTGTTAAGCCATGTTCACACGGCTTAAAATGGGCCGTATTTCGGTCCGTAATTACGCGCCGAAGTGCGCCAATTACGGGCCGAAAACGGCCCATTCATTACGGTAATTCACAGTTCTCATAGAGAACTATGGATTACGTCTCCTCTCCCCGCCCGGTGAATCCGCCCGGCGGGGAGATAATTGACATGTGAATTACTAGCGGCGTATACGCGCCGCTGGCAATTCAAGTCTATGGGCCGGCGAAGTGCCGGCCCCCTGCTCAGTCCCCCGCTCCCGGTCACACGGCGTAATTGCGGGGAGTAATTACGCCCTGCAAATACACCGTGTGAACATAGCCTTACAGCGTGAGCATGGAGGGGCCATGGACACAAAGCAGACCATACGAACCCCTTCACCACACTAAGTGCAATACCTCTTCCACTGCTCTAAACCACCAGGGATGCCGCAGCCCCTACCTCAGACCACCAGATTGGAAATAAATCCTCCACTTCCCAATATAATTATTATTAACCATAACCACCCTTGACCTCCAGGGAAAGACGTTTTAGGATATGTTCACATGGCGTTTTTTCAGTCTGAAAAACGGATTGAAAAGTGCTGCGTAAAACATATCCAAAGATGTACCCAAAGTGCGCTGCGTGTCTGGATGAGTTTCTGTGCAGCAGGATCGCACCCTATAGTTTTAAATAGGGCACCTGCTGCATAAATCGGATCAAAAATTGACATGACAGTTCTTTGAACGGATCCGAAAGACTAAAATTGTGCTCCGTCTAATCAGGAATGGAGAGCAGTGCCCCCCTTCTATCCAGAATTAAACAGGATCTTCTGAAATGGGACAAGAGAGATTTTTCCTGGATAGGTCGGATTAACATCTTAAAAATGAATATTCTTCCCCGTCTGTTGTACTTTTTTCAGGCAGTCCCAATCAAGTTACCTAGGACCTTTTTTAGGGACCTGCATAAGCTGGTCTCCCAATTCGTGTGGGCACATGGGCGTCCCAGAGTAGCGGAGTCCACACTGACGCGCCCAAAGACGAAAGGCGGTCTGTCTCTCCCAAATTTTCAGATGTACTATATTGCTGCTGTAGCAGTACGTATTCTGGACGCATTCAACAATGCTAGTTCCAAATTATGGGTTCGCTTAGAAACAACCCTCTATGGGGCCCCTGTGGCGGCCCTCCCCTGGCTCCCGCCCTCAGTGCTGCCGAGAGGAATACTCACCCGTATCCCCCTTATCGCACAGACCTCGATCTCTGTGTACAGATCATACGCCTCTAAAATGAGGGTGATCCGTACGGGAGGCCTGTGCACACCACTTTTGAGTAACCCGGAAGTCCCAGACTCCCTCTCCCATGCTCTTCTCCGCTTGTCAGGATCAAGTGCTACTCTCTCAGTGGTGGCACAAGTGCTCTCTCCGGATGCCTTGAGGAGTTATGAAGAGCTGGTAGATGATATAAGTACAACTCGATTCGCGAGATTACACTACTACCAGTTACGAAGCATTTACTTAAAGTGGAAGCATCTTTTGGATGTGCACAGACCACCGAACACTTTTGAGCTGTGGTGTCTCGGTAGATACTCCGAGAGGCGATCACTTTCCGGGCTCTATAGGCTACTGGCTGGCAGTCAGTCCACTGAAAGACTTGCCTTTCAGAGAGAGCGCTCAATATGACCCTTCCCGAGGAGGTCTGGAACAAAGCGTTCCAGCTCACACATAAATCCTCGGTCTCCTCCAGAGCACACGAGTTGAACTATAAAATCCTAACAAGATGGTATCGAGTCCCAGCTCTGTTACACACCCTGTGTCCCAACTCCCCTAGTGTCTGTTGGCGTTGTAAGACCGAGAGGGGTACTATGACCCACACCTGGTGGGGCTGCCGTGTCCTGCAACCCTTTTGGAACCGGGTGCTCGACATAAGTTATAGAATTACGGGAATAAAAATACAAAACAGCCCCGCCACTACTCTGCTATTCGACATTCTCCTTCCTATCTCCACACTCAAGAACCATCTCCTTAGTTTCTTGATTTTGGCAGCGAAATTAGTTATCCCTAGGCTTTGGCTATCCACAACCTGCCCGTCAATAACAGATTGTCTCAAAGAGGTCGCAACATGTTTCCTGTCACGGTAGATTGGGCACTCCTCACTTGGGACGTGTATTACTGATAAGTTAGTCCCATGCTAGACCCTGACTTGGGTCATCTACTATCTTGCTCCTGAATGGGGAACGCCCAACGATCTTAACGATTGGACATGCTCTCTGTTGAGCTTTTGGATTATCTTTTAATGTTTCGATTGTGATAATTCCTGTTTCGGTACATCAAAGAAATGAAAACCTTTGCTTATATGCTACATGATCTTAGTGTTTCACAGCCTTCATGTCATATTTGACCGTGTTCTTGTGTATTCCCTTTTCATTTTGTTCTCTTTAATAAAAGCTTTTGAATACGAAAAAAAAAAAAAAAAAAAAAAAAAAGGAATGGAGAGCAGGACGATAACCCGAAAAAAACCTGTGTGCACTCCAAACAGATACGTAGCTCTTCTCTACTGAAAAAAGCATTATCAAAAGACCAATGTATTTGGAAAAAGTCTTCATTTACCATTCCCTACATGTTGAAAGCTTATTTTGGTAGACCACTCCTTTAACGATGTCAGACCACTATGACTATTCTCATTAACCCCCATAAACCACCGGAAAGGCAACACTATGGGGAAAATTTTGTATACTACATATAATGTATTTCTTGCATACGGGAGGTCCCAAAGTTTAGTACAAGCCTTAAAAAGTGTGGCCTATGATCACCCAACATATTAACTATAATTTAGACCAGAAAGTGTAAATCGATGCCAACTTATGGCCAGTCTACTATTTCTCCGAGTTGGGTACAGACACTGAAAACTGTCCTAAATCTTTTAAATGTCCTATGCTTCCTACGAAGCTTATATTAGGTGCATCTTGCACCAGCACATTTTCCGTTAAACCAGTGTATGAAAAGCCAGTCTTACTCGGGTGTTCTCAGAAGGGGCCATTTACACGGCAATGGACAAAAACCGGTCGGTTTGTCCGACCGGTATTTGTCCTGTTTTAGTGCCTTCCCCACAGGGGGACTGCTGCACGGGTTTTCCATAGAAGCCTGTTGCATTCGTTAGCAGCCGATTTTTCAGACGGTTTAAAAAAAGGCCGCAAACCCTTGCCGTGGGGAGATGACCTAAAGAAACTTGTGTTCGGGTCCGTCTACACAACAAGCTCTTCCTGTCCATTTTTAAAAAAAGATTTGGATTGTCAAAACTGACTGTAAACCATCCCCATATAGCTCAATTTAAAATCAGAATTGTAGTCCAAATGACTCATGATTTTCTTGAGGTCGAATTTAAAGAAAACTTGAAACATTTTTCTGCTAGGTAAAAAAAACAAAAAAAAAAACACTCCCAATAGAGATGAATGGGTCTCATTTTCTGACTAAATCTGGTGGGGAAAAAAATTAGCTAAAATACACATTGACAACCGCATAAAAATACTCAGACAACGCGATTTTAGGATTGCGATGAGTGTTTTGACGTGTTGGTGTGGACATATCATTAGCTTATAGCTAGGTATGAGGCGAATGTGTTACAAAGGGCAGTGCGGTGCTTGCAGCAATCCTCCCCATTCATTTTTATGGGGGCTTCAAATATACCCAAGTACACTTCCTCAGCTATATTCGGAAATGCCATCGAAAGAGAGGGGACAGCCGCAAGCCAGTCGCATTGTAGCTGCGATGAGCCGACCCGTTTCCTTTGTGGAAACAACCTTTTAATGAAGTTCTCTGGAACAGGCTACTGCGGGCGATCAGGCACACTCACAACCCTCATAGTTTTAAGAGGGCCCTGAAAATACATCTTCTCAGTCTGGCCCACCAAGATCCCTAATTGCTAACCCCAACCTGCTGTCACACACCTCTGTCACTCCCAACACTAGGGCAGTCACAGGCACTTCTCTCGATAGAGATGTACTGTCTGGGTGGCAGGGTCACCGAAATTGTATGTAAACCACCTCCTATTTATGTAACATGGCTGGAACATTGTAAACTGAGCACTTCTTAACCCGTTGTCTCACCCATACACCATACTAGATTGTAAGCTCTTGCGAGCAGGGCCCTCACACCTTGTGTCTCATCTGTAAGTTCTTTTTAACGCCTTAAGAACCGCGCACCGTCTTTTGACATCGGTATTTCAGATCTTTCGTCTGCAGCGACTTCTTTTGGCGTCGCTGCAGACATCGGAGTTTCCGGCGCCACAGCGGCTCTGGAAACGGGGCTGTACTATGCAGCCCTGATCCTGATCGGGGCTGTACTACGCAGCCCTGCGAGCACCGGGGAAAACCTCCGCTCCCCGGTGCTTTAACCCTTTGATTGCCGCGGATCGTCACTGCAGTGCAATCCAAGGGTTTCCCTGCTCTGTCGGGTGATCGGGACTCCGGTGACCCGACAGAGCCCGGGGAACCGCTGACAAAGTCAGCCCTGGGGACCTAGAGCAGCCCCAGGGATGTCTGTGTAACAAGCCAGTGATCAGGACACACTGTGTGCTGTCCTGATCACTGCCTGTGTCAGACTGACACAGATTATAATGTATTAGCATATATGAATATGCTAATACATTACTAAGTGTAAAAAAAAAAAAAAAAAAAAAAAAAGGAAGGAAACAGTTCTCCCTTCATGGGATTTTTTTTTTTAAAGTGTAAATAAAAAAATAAATATTTCATAAAAAATAATTGTGCATACATTACACACAAAAAAACCTACACATTAGGTATCCACACGATCGTAATAACCTGTAGAGTTAATCTAACAAGTTATCAAGTGTGAAATGTGAATGGTTTAAAAAAAAAAAAAAAAAAAATAGAAAAAAATTCTGCAATTATTTATAAGTGAACTTAAACTATTCCCCCATAAAGTACAACTTGTCTCGAATAAAAGGAGGCCTCAAACTGCGTCATTGAAAAAATAAAAAAAAGTTACAACTGTTGAAACGCAAAGAGGCAAAAACTAAAAAAAAATTTTCTGGTCAACTACTTTTCAGGCGTTCGGCTTAAGGGGTTAATGTGTATTGTCTGTACTTATACCCTCTAAATTGTAAATTGCTGCGGAATATGTTGCCGCTATATAAAGATTATTATCCCTATTGAGGCCTAGAAAGTCTGGACGCAAAATGGATTAATCTTGACAATCTGGAAAAATAGAAGGTAGAGGCCAGTTCACCCGTTGTAGAAATCGTACAGACCACTGGGATCACTGTAGTAGTAGATAATGCAGAGCATTCATTGAAGCAAAAATGTAAAATCTTTACAGAACTTGAATCAGGCCGTAAAAGTAAAGGCCCTTGGACGTAGCAACATGGCCTGAAAGGCGCAAGAGTCAAGTTCTGTAATTTTAAATTTTTGCTTTGCGTATTATTGTATATCTGTTTATTTGAAAATTTTTAATAAAATAGTTTAAAAAAAAGTATTAATTGAAGCAAAAAGTGTTTTTTTTTTATATCTCTGAAAAAGCTGGACAATGCTCTGCATTTTCTACTACCACAGTGATCTGTACTATTGTTACAAAAGGTGAGCTGGTTTCTACCTTCTGTAAAGGGTTTTACATTTTTGCTCCAATGAATACTTGATCTTGGAAAATGCTGGACAATCCTCTACCTTGTTTCTTGATATTCAACACTCATCTGGATAGTGAAGGTATTACTTCTTTAGTCATCGGCTACTGTACGGCTACTTATTTGGGCACACAGATTCAGCAAGACCCGTTGGTTGCCATTGGGAGGGTATAGTTCCCAGGACTGCTAGCTAAATCAGCTTAGAGAATACATTTCATACCTCTGTTTTGTACTGATCTCTTTCTGCAGAACAGGAATCAAACTTCCGGAAGACGTCATCTAGCTGTAGCACCATATCATCCACCTCGCTGGAGCCGTTGGCGTCGCTGACCGTAGAGGTGTTGGACTCCGATTTCAGCCCTTGTAGCTTTAAGCACATTTTGTTCAGCCTGCTGATCTCTTTCAAGGCCTCCTCGTACTTGGAGTGTATGCCCCATGGACTGGGAGCAGTCTGCGTTTCCCGATTAGAGGTCTCGGTTTTCACTTCTACTTGTCGCAGTTTACGGATCAGTTCTTCACAGCGTCGTTTATAGTACTCCTCACCCAGCGCTACAGACGTCTGGTGGTTATGCGACGTTGTGCCATTGCAGCTTATGTAAAGATGCTCACCTGACCTCTCCTGGCTTCCTTGGACCTCTCCATAACCATTATCTTCTTCTTTCTTAATAGTGATTTCTCGCCTCTCGGTCTGTGTGGAGACTGCAGCCATCCCGCCTAAATTCTGCGCATCCGTGGTTTCCCCATTTAAACTTTCCATGGGGACAGGATTAAGAGGCCTAGCTTTGTCATCATTGGGTTTTGGTGTGCTGTCATCCTCAATGATGATCACATCAATATCAGCATCATCGTCTCCATCTGGAAGCTCTATGGTCTCCACGACCGTAACCGGTGGCTTTTTAGCAGGAACTGGAGAAGGGTCCGGTGGCATTAAACGTTTTAGTCTAAAAGGAAAATAAACAAAAAGATTCAGTGAGAGGGAAAGATGTGAAAACAAAAGCATTCAAAGAAAAATATGAAATTTGGTCATTTTTGTACAATCATTTTATTAACAACTTAATTGTATTAAAAATGAAAGTCAATAAAAAAATTATTTAAAGAGAAAAAAAATTATGGATATTCTTCATACATAAATGCTTTCTGCCTGCAGCCGCCACAAGGCGGAGCTCCATACACAATGGATTCAGGCAGCTGGTATTTAATTCAATGATCGATCTTATGAGGCAACTCCACGGCTGTGCAAAAGGAAGCAGAGGGTTTAGAGCTCTGTATCAGAAAACTGGAACACGATGAAATTGTGCATCAAACAGGTTGCTGTACTTGACATTTGCAAATCTTCCCATTTACCCCCTTTTCGGAGAACATATTGGGTTAAAGGGGTTGTCTCACCTCAGTTTCATAGGATGCATGAATGAAATAATGCTGCTTTGCTGTCACTTCCTGGTCAAGCTGTTTGTAATTAGCACATGAGCTCCGTGTATTTAGAGCTCTGCTAATTAGATAAATCTCCTGCTGTCAGGACCAGGGAAGCTTCTGAGTTAAAGTAAACAGCAGTAATTACTGGCTTTTGTCTGAAAGATCAGATAACAAGCAAGCTCTCACTGTCCTTAGTTCTGTGCTGCCGCGACCTGTGTGATGACATCACTCCCTGCTATCAGATAGCACAAACAACAGGGGGTGGTGGTAGCGGGGTGGGGGAGGTACAAAGGTTGGTCACTTGGGGAACCAGAGAGCACAGAAGGTGATAAAATCACTTGTCGCTCCTTAACAAGAAAAATAAAATTAACAAAGCAATGTATTTGGAAAACGTCTTCATTTAGTGTTCCCTACATGTTGAAAGCTGATCTTTGTAGCGAGACAACCCCTTTAGGGGTTACTCTATTATTCACAAAGTTTTAAATATGCTTAATTTCTAGCATTTAGAAATCTGCTGCTGAACTGGCTCTGCCAGAAGCACTTAGCCTTGACGTAGTTCTAGAGCTACGAGGGACGAACGTTAAAGATTTCCCCTGACCCACTTCTATTTATCACAGGGCGCTGAAACTGCACATGTGTAGTGATATAAGTCTCTATGGGTTACCTGCCAATTTGCAACTCAGAACAGAGAACGGTCTTGATTTTACAGGTGCTGGAGTGGGTGAGGTTTGATACTGGACCCAGTGGAATACAGAGCAGTCAAGTTCCTTTACTTGAAAGGCCGTACACGTAGGGAGACGTTCGATGAGATGAAAAAGGTTTATGGTGATGATTCCCCATCATACGATGTAGTCAAAAACGGGCATCGTCAATTCAAATGTGGTTGGAATTCGGTGCGATTGGCTCCAATTCCAGGGCGACCCCACTCTGCTATGGATGAACGCATCATCCAGCAAGTGGAGGTCGCCATTTTGGAAAATTGTCTTGTAACCATTTGCCTCCAAGCCCAAAATTTCAGGATTATTGTGGGGTCCGTGGAAAAAATATCATCCGAGACCATCTTCACATGGGTTCCTCGGCTGCTCACACCTTTCCAGAAGCAGGAACTAGTAGAATGCTCTCAGGCTCCATTGACGATGTGCCATGGAAACCATGCGGACAGACTGATCACACAGGATGAAAGCTGGATCCATCACTATGATCCGGAGACTAAAGTCCAGGCGATGTAATGGAAGCATCATGACTCTCAGCCTCCAAAGAAGGCACATGCCCAACCCTGGGCAGGCAAAGTCATGCTCAAAGTATTTTGGGACCAGCACGGAGAAGTATTGATGGATTTCCTAGCAAAGAGTACCATGATCACTATGCTTCACTGCTGTGGAAATTGTGGGAGGCCATCAAAACCAAGAGCCCTGGCATGCTCACCAAAGGTGTCCGCCTTCTGCAAGACAATGCACCAGTTCACAACTCACATGTTGCCCAAATGGAAGCTCCTGGGTCTTGGAAATTCTACCGCATCCCCCGAATTCACCCGACCTCGAACCATCGGACTTCCACCTCTTTCCAACAATGAAGTTATTTCAGAAGGGCAAGCATTTTCCAGATGATGAGACTCTGGTTTCAGAAGTCACAATGTGGCTTTTGGAGCAACCTCTACAAGCGAGGTGCTTACAGTTGCTTAAAGGGGTGTTCTCACTACACCGATTCATCTTACCTCAGTCCTGTTTTATTGGTTTCATTTTGAATTCAGGGATGCGTTTACTGGCTTCCACTAGGCTGCAGTAGAAGCCAGGTCTGTAGCTATAGCAACCAGTGCTGGCAGCCTGTCATGAGAGAGTAAACAGGTCTGTAGCTATAGCAACCAGTGCTGACGGCCTATCAGGAGAGATTGAACAGGTCTGCAGCTATAGTGAGCTGATAAAGCCCATACAAGAGGGGATATCTAGGACATTGTTAATGGACACATATTGCAAAAAGTGACTTATTTTTGCAAGATTTTTCATATAAAAAGCAATTTTTGTAGTGAGACAACCCCTGCAAAGAGATGGAAGAACTTTGTGTCCCTAGGTGGCACCTATGTAGGGAAGGACTAATGACTGTACCAAGTTTCAATGCTCTCAGTTCACAGGAAGTGGGTCAGAGGGAATCTTTAATGAACGCCCCTCTTAATAGACATTTCTTATTTCTTCAGCCTTGAATAAAATTGTTCATAATTTCCACAAGGGAAATTTATTGTTACTGATCTGAAGGTATTCTATCCCACCTATTCCCTTATTGGTTGTCTTTTGTCCCTCCAATTTCTAATCACTGATAATATACATTTCTTTATATCTATGGTAACAGATGTGGGACGATTGCTGTAACATTCCATTACTTAATTTTCTAGGGCCAATAAAAAAAAAATCCCTCAGAGGCTTTAGTCATCCCTGACAATAAACAACTTGTTTGCCTAGTATATAATAATTAAAACAATGGCTAGATAACCTGTTTATCTCATCTTAATACTTTAATAATGACTGATGTTGTGAATTAATTAGAAGTAATGCAAAACAAAGATAATGTAAGGGTGCATTCACACGGCTGATTTGGGCACCGATTTCAGCCATACTGCGCGCCGTATTTGCGCTGCAGTACGGCTGAAATCTGTCCCTGTCATTACGGTAATGCACAGTTCTAATTGACATGCTAATTATTTACAGCGTGTACGCGCCGTGAATAATGAGTGTCTATGGGTCCGACGAGCTGCCGACGCCCCGCCCCCGCTGCACGGCAGCCAGCTTAATTGCGGGGCGAAATCCGTCCCGCAATTACGTCAGCAAGAAGCCGTGTGAACTGTGCCTAAGGGTGCATTCACATGGCATAGACAAAAAACAGTGCTGTGTGTATATAACCTAAAAGGTCACTGCCTACGTATTAAAAGTAGGTTTATTATGAAGTAACCAACTGTAATGTATTATGATTAAACTAACAAATGGTATTGCAAATTGTAATCAATTCTGGAAGTAATATAATGGTGTTACTATGACATAACTTCTACCAACTGCATAAAACTTGTGGTCTGTTAACCAAAAATAGAAGGATTTTGCCTCTAAGGGTACGTTTCACCCAGACCACGGCTTATTTTGTCCGCGTTTTGCACGCCTATTTCGCCGGGTTATGAGCTTAATACGTGCGAATTCAAGCTGCAAATACGGTAATTCATAAGCTCTCAAGAGTTATGGATACGCATAGTCTTCACGCGTACTGTACGGCAAAGGGAGAATTGACATTCAATTGATAGCGTCAAATACCCCGCTGACTAATGCATGTCTAAGGGGTCGGCGCCTGCTGCCTCCCCTCCCCCATGCTTTTGAATTATGCACTGATCAGCGCGTGGTCCAAACACCCGGCGTATATATGCCCGCAATAAGCCGGTACAAAGCCTAAATCACTTGATTCAAGCCGTCATTCCTCTCCCTGTCATGCTATATGTCCCATACTTCTACTAGTTTGAAAACCGGTACAACGAGGATAAGTCGCGTTATAGCAAGAAACCATCTTAACGGCAAACAAAAAATTAGATGTTCCGCCGCGATTGCTACCCTTCACCTCCATGGAACAAGTTTTTGACCCATAAAGCAACCCAAGACCTACAAGAATATAATATTAACCTTACCCATCCTTCTTCCCCTACCTCTAGACCCCAGAGATGTCTATTAATCAATACCATATCCTAGAACTTCAGGATGTTACCAACGCATTCCCTGGAGTTCTTGTTAAGAGCTGGGTAATTAATATCCCTGCAGCTCTAGATTGGATAATCAGTTTTTAAATCCCTGGATGTCTCGGGTAGTTATTGCAATAACCCCATAACTGCCCTAGCCCTCCATCAGATACATTAATAACCCTAAGTACCTCAGACCTTGCAGGATGATTTACTAAGGAAACCTTTCCAGCAGCACTAAAAAGTCCAGCGTTTTACTAGTAGAAAAATATATAAAATAAGCACAAGTGACATACCCTGTGTAACTTCGCTGCGTCACCGACACGTTTCAATTGACAGACCCTTAATCGTAGCCAAGCATAAGAATCTGTATTCAAAACGCGTCAGAAGCGCCGCTTTGTTGCACAGAATATGTCATTTGTTTTGCTTATTTTATATATTTTCCTACTAATAAAGGAACATACCCTGTCAATAATGTGGTGTCGTTACGCGGTTGTGTGGAATTATTACCAGTGACAGATTCTACTCTTGACTAATAATATAAGAATCTATCATTTGAAAAGCGTCAGCGATGCCGCTATGTTGCGAAGCGTATGTCACTTGTGCCAATTTATATATTTTTCTACTAATAAACTCTTGGATATTAATAGTGCTGCTGGAAAATCTCCTGCTGTTTCCTGTACGCTCTTGCAAGTTTTCCTTGAGGGCTTCATTTCCGAGCAGCTAATCATATTGTGAGGAGTGGTGACCCGACTTGTCCTCTTACACATTATAGATGTACTATCCCATAACTACCCAAGACCTCCAGGGATATAATTATTGACCCATAACCACCATAGGGCAACATATATAAATTATTTAACCCACCACAGACCACGAAAAATTAACACCAAATCATTCAATTACAGGTCATCACTACATATCAAAAAACCGTGTGAAGTGTGCCTTACTGTGAAGTGCATTCTGCTTGGAAAGAAGTTTGATCATAAGTATGATGGTAACTGGTATTGACCCTTGATTCCCCTTTTCACGATATACATCTCTGTACCAGCTGCATTCTCCCTCTCGTGTCCGATGGTCCTGTTGGGCTTTCCTCCTCTAACCCCCCCCCTTTTTTTTATCCCTTTTTTATTTGGTTTTGTTTTTTATGACCCAGTTGTACTATTAGGCCGTGTTCACACGGCTTATTCAAGCCGTAATTGCGAGCCGGATCGCACTCGCAATTCCGGCTTGAATAAGGGGCGGGTGCGGGGCGAGGTGGCGGCGCTGCCGCCTCCCCATAGACTTTCCATTATCCACGGCGCGAATGCGCCTGGATAATTGTCATGTCACTATTTCCCCGCCCGGCGGATTCGCCGAGCGGGAAGGAGCGACGGAATCCACTGTTCTCTATGAGAACGGTGGATTACCATAATTACTGCGACGGATTGGCGCCGTACTACAGCGCAAATCCGGCGCGCAGTACGGCGCCAATCCGCGGCAAAATAAGCCGTGTGAACATGGCCTTACTCTCACAGTCCTGAGTGGTTTCTGCATATGTCTGCATACTCTTGTGTTTCTTTTTTGTTCCTCCCTCATTAACAACGTGCAGTGTTGATTATCCTTGTCATTGTACCTCTCATGGGATGTGACTGTGAGACTTTGTTTTTGTCTTTGTTATAAGAAAATGTTTAATAAACACTAAATTTAAAATAAAATAATTAGTGTTGATCGATTTAATTGAGAACAGCGAAAATCGAGATCGAGCCGATTTTTCAATTGATTTTTTTTTGGTAAAATCAGGTTTAAAAAAAAAAAAAAAAAAAAAGCCATTTTACCCAAAAAATAGTGTGATTGAAGAATCGACTCAATCTCGATTTTCGCTGTTCTCAATTAAATCGATCAACACTTACCATAGTGTCTATTATCATAAGTGACTGATTTGGGCTTATTTTATTGCGCTATAGAGCCAGGGACAGTACCTTCTTGGCCCTATTAAGTTTATAACATCATAGGTATTATAACTAAGGTTTAAAGGCCCCACCAAATAGAGTACAAGCCTTGTACAATCAGCATGGTCGGTCTTATACAGTGCTATTAGGTGGAACTACAAGTCCCAGTGAAAAACCGCTGATCAACACAGATGAAAAAACGGGAAAATCAACCATCAAATAAGATCCTTCGCTTCTCTTCATAGCTATAGGAATGTATCACTCAGAAGAATTACAAAAGACTTGGGTGTCTACTCGCCCGCCTAGGCTCAAAGAGAGTTTTATAGGATTCCTCCTATGAAATACCAAGAACACATTAATAAAAAAAACAAAAAAACTTTTTTTGTTTTCATTTTGTTTTTTTCCAATTGTACCATATGTGCTGGCTGGTGTCCTTTAGTAGAAGAAGACAGAGACTTGCCCTGAACAACTGTTTAAAGGGGTACTCTCACCCCACTGATCAGCTTTCAATAGGCAAAGGTAAATAAGGACTATTACCAGATACATTGCTATTCTAATTTTGCTTTATTCAAGTGCTGGAGGAGACCTGTTTTGTGTACACAAGCTTCTCTAGGTTACCGACCATCTCTTTCTGTGCTCATTGCTCCAGCAGTGGGGCTCTCTCACTACAAAAGATTAGCTTTCAACATGACGGGACAAGTAATTGAAAAACTTTTTCTGAATACATTGGGCAATAGATTTTACCTTAGTCAGAAGAGGAGACATTTATCTGCTCTGAATGCACACAGGTTTCTATGGTTACATGACCATAATTCTTATCCTTTTTTTAACCATAAACTTTTTATTGGTCAGATATAAAAGTAGTACAACAGAGTACAGTATATGTCATTGTAAACCAGAATTTCAATTTTAACCCCAAAACACAACCAAACCCACCTCCCAAATCCATCTCCAGATTCAGAGAATAAATTTCCATTACAAATCACTAGCAATGCAATATTAATAAACAGTCAGCTTCTTGTCACAATAAAAATTGTACTGGCGCGGACGGCCTCCATCCACACAACTGCCATAGACGCAGTCCCCCAGAAACCTCTACACCGAATCCCCAACACCCGTCTGCCTAACTAAGTGCGTGCAGCAAGACCAAAGTATCCAGCCATTTAGGCCCATATTTTATATACAGTAAGTTTGCCTCCTCTCTTATAATACCCCACCTCTCCCAGAGCAATCAGCCAGTGTCACTTTATTAACAAACTCCTGTGCTAACGGAGGTTCTGCAATCCACACTTTGTCGCTATTAATTTCCTCGCCATAAAATAAAAGCTGATATTTGCGATTTTCTCAGCTCTGAAACCGTTAATCTCCTACATAGCCCAAAATACAAACCAACGGATTCATCTCCCACTGTAATTTGAAAAATACGCTGTATCATTTGGACAATAAAACTCCAATATCCTCTAGTTTAGGGCAATGCCAGAAACATATGCATCAGAGAGCCGGTGCACATGACACCGATTACACAGAGAGAGTCCCTAATTCCAATTTTATGTAGAAATGAGGAGTTCTGTAAACTCGATGTATTAAGAAATAAATGAGAATTCATGTGTTCACTCACTGAAATCAATGGTATGGGCTCCAGTATCTCCTCCCAAAATATTAGGCTCTATTGGGCCATATCGTCCTCCCACCTACTACGTAAATCATGGGTTTTTAGAAAAAAAGTTGCCAATAAAAGTTTATATAAAAGGATATCATCCCATCGTTGTATTATGATGATCTTGACCCTATCTATCGGAGTAAACTTGCATTATATTGAATTGTGCTGATTTTCTGCATTATAACTGCCTAAGCTGTAAGTATTTGCATACCTGTGTATGCGTAAGGCAAAATTCCAGTTGCAATGCTGAAAACTTTAAGCACCCACCCCTGATCGTAAGCTGTTGAGAGACATATTGAAGGCCCCTAGATGCCCATGAACTCAAATCCCTGAAGCACAAAAAGTCGGACAACCAGGGGTATTCCAAATCCCTATAGGATGTGCAGCCCTGAAGCCCAAAATCCACCCTAATTTTCCACCCACAGTTTATTAGTGCATCAGATATAAAGTTGGAAACTTTTGGAGTGCACTAAAAAAGTTTTTGCCTCCAGTTTACCAATAGATTGGAGAATTAAAATAGTGGCGTAATAGTTTCAAATTAAATCCTGATCCCCCCTCCCCATCCCAATCTCTCATATATTGCAGTTGTGCTGTCCAAGAAGTAAACTGCTGGATAGGAATTGGCCAACCCTACCTCACCTTTGCCAATTGCAGAGTTTTCAGCTTTATCCGGGCATGTGTCCTGCCCCAATAAGGCTCTGAAAATAGCATTGACTTTAAAAAGATCTCTGGGGAGCCAAGATTGGAGAGTATAAAGTAGGAGGTACAACAACTGGGGCAATCCCAAAATCATTAACCAGATTTGATCTTCCCCTATCGATAATTGTAATTTATCTGCCAGACTCCAATTTATTTTTTAAATTTAACTACAATGGATCCAATTCAACCCCCAAATTCCTGAAATTCACAGAAATATTATTCCCAGTATCGGAAAGAATGGGACACTAGAAGTGGTATATCTCCAGGGAGAGTAAATTGATCCATGGCATCCACTGGCAAAATGACAGACTTCCCACAAATAAATGTCAACCCAGAGTAGGAACCATAGCTATTAATCTCATAAATTGACTCTGGCAATCAGCCGCCAGTATTATCCAAAAATAGGAGATATCATCAGCGGTAGAAGGCTTATTTTGTCCTCCAGCCTCCTCTCCTAAACCTTCAATTGGGCGTTTGCTCTAATCAGAGCTGCTAACGGCTCAATTGCCAGGCAAATAGCAATGGAGAAAAGGCATCCCTGTCTTATTCCCCTTTCGCAAATCAAACGTCGTGATGTGTAAATATTAGAACTGCACCTTAGCCTTAGGATCAGTATAAAACAGCTTAATCCAGGATATAAATTTTTGGCCAAACCCCAATTATGGAAAACCGCCCCATAAAATTCCCACTCCACTCTATCAAAGGCCTTAGCAGCACTAAAGAACAGATTGACCTACCCCAGCCGTTATCAACAGGAAGCTGCAGGATCAGGTACAGTCTCCGTAAATTATTGGACGATCCCTCTGTGGTAAAAAAACCCGCCTTATCAGGATGCAGCAATCGTATACCACCGCAGTTAGTCTGTCGCAAACGTCCTTAGCTAGTATTTTGTATCCTCTGGGATTAGAGAAATGGGCCTGTATACTCAGGGGAGCAATTGGATCTTTATCAGGTTTTATAACACTAATTATTACCTGCCTCTTGCATTGAAGGTCACAACCTGCCCGGGTCTCTCATCCCTGAAAAACCTCCTACCAAATTAGGTAACAACACCTCCCCAAACTGCTGATATTACCTCTGTAGGCAATCCCTCCACCCTGGGGACTTGTTTATTTGCCAAAGTCCTTAACTGCCACCTGCAATTTCCTCAGACGTAAGGCGCATCCAATCCTCTCGCTGTTCTGCACTTAACATGGGAAATCTATATCCCTAAATATTGTTGATCTGAAAGGGAAACCTCAATCTTGATGTATATAAATGTTTATAAAAATCCCCCAAAATTCCCAAACCTCCAAGGTCTTCATTAAGGCGCCTGAGGCGGTGTCGCAGAGGCTGGTATAAAAACTGACCCCTCTGGGAATTAATGATAGTGGCAAGTAACGCCCCCTGCTCCCTTCACAAAATAAGTTTTGCTTTTAAAAAATCGTTTATTTCACAGATTCGTAAGAAATTGTTCAGTGTATCCTGCCCTTACGCATTCCACCCGCTTGTGAATGCGAAGCAAAACGAATCGATTCTCAGCAGCATTGACTTGCTCACGATAGTTTTTTCTAGCTGCCCCCTTATCTTCAGTGCTAATTCCCGTGTCAGCCCCCCACTAAGGTAAACGCCTTCATAGTTTACCACACTGTACTGATTCGAGCAGAGTTCTCATATTCACCTGAAGAATTCCTCCAAACGGACGCCAATTTAACTTGTATCCATTTAGGCAACCAGAGGTCATTAAATCTCCACCGCTCAATATTTCCTATGGATAAATCAGGAATTTTTAATCTGTATCACATTGGCGAATGATCAGAAATGAGCGTGTAAGATACTCATTTTAGTAACCATTTGACAGAGCCCTGATTACCCAAAGCCAATCTATTCTAGACAAATGTGTGTATACGTTACTAGAATAATAACAGGAATAGTGGAAAACTCAGTGGTGTTTACACGCAGATTCTACAATTTCCAACTCTCCAATCATGTGTCCAAACGAGTCAATGCTGAGAGTAGTTAACAAAAAAAAAAATTATTTGCTGATGAATTTATCCCAAAGTGGTCCACCACAGTATTAAAATACCCCCCATAATAAAACTGGGACATCAGATAACCATCCACAAATTTTAAGCACTGCTTTAAAGTACTGCAATTATAGGGTGAGGTTATATCAATGTTTACCCAAACAAATGTGCAAGTATATAATTTACAGTATACACTATATACTCCCATCCCCAACTCTTCAATAGCCAGACATTCAAAAGGAAGGAATTTATGGGTGATGTACTGACGCCCCTTGAATAATTACTGTTAAACTTGATACGCCCAACCCACCCATGCCCTTTGAAGTCATTTTAACTGTATCGACACCATAATGTGTTCTCTAGAATAAACAATTAGCGCTGATATTGGAAAGAAAATTAAACATCGGCATATCTTTTGTTGTCATCTCAGTCCCTGACATTCCAAGAGCATGTTATCTATCCCGCCATGCATAACCTTCCTGTGTCCATTAAGTGACCAAGTAACTTAACTGTCCAAGATATGGATGGAAAGCCCCGTCCAACCCTGCCTCACAAATAACAAAGCTTTCTGGAGATAGATAATCCCCCCCCCCTCAGAGTTAAACAGGTAGAACAACAATTGTAAAATATTACAAAATACAAGAATTAAAAATGTGCAAAATTGTAAACAGGCCCTAAAAATGGCTCAATCCTCCATACGACCGGAAGTGAAAGCAACTGTACTGCATAGAACAAGACTAACAGTTCTTCGCCAACCACCCCCTGCTCCTAAAAATGTATTTTTTAATAGAAACAATAGAACTGGTTGGAGCAGACGAAAAATAAAGCAAGGAAATCAGAGAGGGAAGGTGAAAGAATAATTGTGTACAGTGGTGATCACTTATCGCCTCCGACCCTCTGGAAGCTGCCTTGATGGAGGATTCATCTGGTCAATCCAATGCATGCGTCTCTTGGGAGTTCAAAGAAATGCGTAGAGTTTTAACGCCACCAATCGAGTCTGGCTGGAATAGCATGCGTATTGCACCCGAAGCGCCCAGCCCCTCTTGACATCCTGGAACGGCGCTCTTCTTTTTTGAACCTCTGTAGAGAAATCCGGAAGGAAGGCATCCGACAGCCGTCCACCATGACGTTCCTCTGAAGGCACGCGTTGCGCAGTAGAGTGTCCTCTATCGTTAAAGTGCACAGCTTATCCACACTGATCTAGGCGGGGCCCCTGAGGAATCGGCGCATTGGACCCCTGCCCCTCCAACGCAAACAGAGAAGTAAAGGAGTCCCTTTCAAAGATATATGGACCGGTCTCAAAACCACTGATGGGTTGGAGCCCTCTGTTTTTTTCGGCACTCCACGATGCGCACATTGTTTCGCGGGAGCGATTCTCCAGATCAAATCCGTCTTTGCGATAGTTCTGATCACTGAGAATGCGACTCCCAGTCCCGCTCATAGAGTGAATTGACCATCCAAATCACCGATTCTGGTTTCAGCCTTTGACCCGCTCAGCATATCTCTGATATGCATGTCCGCATGTTGTTGATATCCTCTTAAGACTCACCAACTTGAGTAGTAGGGTGATAAAGCAGTATGGCATTGGGAACAGCTTGAAAGCACATCCCTCAGCGTAGGTTCTGTATCCACCTGTGCTTGTAAACTAGGAGTGAACTGTGGTATTTGTTTTTAGGTCTGGCTCCTGGATGCATGCTGCTGGCACTTATCTCTTCTGTGCTCCATTGCTTTGGCCTGTCACAGCCACAGCTTGTATATTTCCAGCATCCTGCTTGTGCTTACTGGGAGACTCTGGTCCAGAGGTAGATGTGGAAGGTGTGTGGCATATTGGGCTAATTTAGCCAGTGTCCCATGCGGTAACCTCGCTTGCTTTCCGCTGCTGTTCTTGCAGAGCCACGTCTGTCCCTGGGCTTTCTTGTTCAGCTCCACTCTCCACCTTCTGTGGCTCCTTGTTGCGGCGAGTCATCGCACCACAGGTCTGGAAAGTGCCAGAATACTCCAGTGAGTATGAGAAACCGCTCGCTTGTTGTCCACGAGTTTTTGGAAGTCCTATGCCTGCTCCAACTCAGGATTTACAGAGCAAGTGCTGGAGCTCCTCTCAGATGCTGCCGCTCAGCTTGCCAGTCAGGCTCCGCCCCCACCATAATTTTTATCCGATTGGAGCAGAAAGCAGGGAACGATGTCACCATGGACGGAGCTCACTCAAGAGCAGTCCAATTAGCTCTAACAAGATTAGCCTCTGTTTACAGATAAAGCAATTGTATTCACTCTTCACAGTACCATGTGCAACATGTATGAACGTTGACGCTGACAGACCAGTTCTAAATCGCTTTAAGGCAATGTGCCAGAATGTATGAACCTGTTCTTCTGCAGGTCATACATACAGGGTAGCACCAATACCACAAGTCTGGCTCAGGCACCACCTTTACCCTGGTCTGGCTGTTCTTCTGCAGGTCATACATACAGGGCAGTGTAGAGACAATACCACAAGTCTGGCTCAGGCACCACCTTTACCCTGGTCTGGCTGTTCTTCTGCAGGTCATACATACAGGACAGTGTAGAGCCAATACCACAAGTCTGGCTCAGGCACCACCTTTACCCTGGTCTGGCTGTTCTAACTGTTCTGCACCTAGATGCGTCACTCCCAGAACACTCCTAATCTTTTGGCGCACTAAGAAGTGTCACATCGACGCTTAAATGTTGCCCCTTGTGTTAACTAAAGAGATAACATCTCCTGCATTTGTCAGTGTAACGTCTCAGCTAGTTACAAAGAAGCTAGGTATGGTAATCACTGCTATAGAACCCAACACAGCCTGAGAAGACAGTGAGTGTAAAGCAGTTTGTGACTCAGTACAACAGCTTAGTGGGCAAACCCCTTTAACCATTTACAGTTCTGTAGCTTCCCGCCATACAAGAATTATAATAAGGAGGGTGTAACTAGTAACAGGATCTGCCAATCACTGCTGTAGACCCACCCACAGTCTAAGCAGGAAATGAGAGCTTTGAGAGACCCCCCCCAAAAAAAAAAAAAAAAAAAAAATTAGAACACCAACCCCTACTTTACCTTCCGAGAGCTTTGGAGGAGACAAAAGGAGTATCTAGGTTTGATCCTCACCTCGTACCAAGCTAAATAAGTTATTTCTAGCATGAATGGCTTGTAACCCTATGTTTAATGAGCCACTTACCGGTTAGCTGGTGTGCCCGGCTGTGCGGACGTCTCAGCCGCAACCAATGGAGAAGAATGTGAAGAAATAGTTGGTCTAAAATTGGTCTGAACAATGTTGAGAGCTCTTTGCATTTCCTTGCTTGGAGGGTTGAATATAATTGTTCCATTATTACCGACCTGCACCAAAGCACACAGTAATAAAGATTATAAAATGCAGAATATAAATAGATTTATTCATGCAAAATATAAAATTTGCAGTTCAACCCATTCCCGCCATACTGATTTTTGCTTATGTCGAGTAAGTTTTAAATCTCCCCTCCTTCCAAAAACCATTACTTTTTTTTTTTCCCATTTTCTGCCTACAATGACATTTAAGGGTTTGATGTACTGTGTAATGGTACTCGTAACTGGCCAGATAATGTTCTAGGAAACCAAAAGAAAAAAAGTAAAAAATCTTTTTGGGGTGGAATGTGGAAAAAAATACAATTGTGCCATTTTTGTGGGGGAGGGGAGGTTAGTTTTTAGAGATTTGGGGGTTGCATGTATGAACGGGGCTGCACCAGATATCTGGCGTCTTTTCAGCCCAATATCAGGCGCAGCCCCGTTCATACATTTTTAAATCTCCCGCACGCCACACACAGGTGCATTACATAGCGCCAACAGCACTTTGTAATGTGCCTGATTTCAGGGGGGGGGGGGGCGTGCAGAAGGTGGGGCACACTAGAACCGTAGCGAAGCTACAGATTCATAGCTTCACTACGGCAAATCTAGGCGCATTACAGCCGGAACAGGTAGAGCACTTTCAAAGTAGTATACCTGATCCAGAACGGTCGTACAAGCACTAGAATGCGCCTGATTTATGACCCGCTGTAGAGCGGGTTCATAAATCAGGCGCATTCTATGCAAGTATAATGCACATGAAGTTTGGCATGTTAAGCATGTTGCCCTTTACTTTCCAGTATAAAACGGACATGCTATCTGTGTCATGCAGCTCGGTGCAGTGAACATACATTGTGAGTGTTCTTTATGTTTTAGTGCTTACAAAAAAATATACAATATTTGTCAAACTTGGATTGCAGCGCCATTTTCTGCTCACAACTTATTTTCCCCATTGATGGACGTGAGAGGGGGCTAGTTTTTTTGGGGACTGAATTCTAGTTTTTATTGATCTCACTTTGGGATGTTGTGGATGGGAACAAAGGAGATATATATATATATATATATATATATATATATATATATGATCCTTTGTGTCTCCATTTTAATGTATTAGGTAGTATATACCTCACACACACACACATATATATTTATTAGGCACATACCTATGTAATACAGTGTGTTAACAAAATGGCCACCTGTAGTAGTTTGTACAGATCGTCGTGTAATCCAAGATGGCTCTTCTGCTCTAGTTACACCCTGTGTTCAGACATTCCTGAAGAGTAGGGAGTGGTCTTAGATAAGGATGTATCCAATAGCCAGATCTATGTGATGTTTCTTATCTACTAATTTGCAAAAGTATAAAAAGCTGCCATTTTGGGAATAAAGTCAAAAGGTATTTTCACATCACAGGGCATGTTGTGATTTTTCTCTCTCGGTGCACCCTTTGTTATTTTAAAGCGAATTTGGACCCCCACAAGGACTGAATAGCCCCTTTGAGGCTACTTCCATTTCAGGGATACATAGGACTTTTTGATCACTATTTATTCCAACGTTGACATTGGTTATTTATTTTATTTTCTGGTGTTCACCATATAGGATAAATTCTGTTATATTTTCAGTATCACAGACGTGGCGATACTATGTGTAACGTTTTATTTTTTGGAAGGGGCATTTTATTTGTAAAATGAGGCACTTTAAAACGTAACAAATATTACACATACATACTTTTTTTTCCTGTACTTTTAGTCCCACTAGGTTACCTGACCAGTTACCTGTACACTGTTCTGCAATAATAATTTTACAGAACAGTGTACAAAAAACCCACTGCCACCATAGCACAACACCTTAGCACAAAAGGCTGAACTAGATGGACGTCTTGTCTTTTTTTAGTCTTACAAACTATGAAACCATGAAGGCTTTTAGTACATAACAGGTCAGCTTCCTGTGCTGCCTGTGGGGTGGCCCATATGGGCAATGGCACGGTGTTCAGCACAGTTTCTTAATCCTTTACCTGCCACGGTCATGTTGACCAGGCCTTCCAAAGGTTAAAACGAAAGAGCTCTGATCCCAGTTGCTATTGACAGGTTCTGGCTGCAAACAGCCGTTACATGCCAAACAGAGCGGGCATGCACCCTTACCTACATCATGAGGTCACTATGACATGTGTTGGTAAGGGATTAGAGTTAAAGCGATTTTTTGGTCAGACATTAACGCTACATAGGACACCAGGGTTGAACAGCTGTAGGACACGCAGAATAAAAAACATTTTTCGCACAGACATGTACAAAATGACATCTTTAACCTTTTTACATACCTGAAATCCCCCTTCACTTTTCCTGTAAGGCAAAAAAAAATTAAATTTTTTTTTTATAAAAATAGGTACCTGTTGGAAATGTACAATGTAAACTAGAAGATAAACTGTAGTCTCCCAAGTACGGAGAGCCAGTCAGGAGACTCTGCCCTGTGTAGTGAACACAATGGCATAATTTTTTTTTTTTTAACTTCTTTTATGAGCTTCTGGAGATGTAGTAATCTCATGTTTCACCTACTTTTAGGTCATCCAATAATCTACAACATATAACAATCTGAAACCTGTCGGAGTAAAAGATGGTTTCCTACATACTCTCCATTCAATGTGCCCTATTACAATACGCAGGACGATGATGCCCGATTCCCATGTCTATTTTATACACGCCCATCATTCTATTAATGACTTAAAAATCTGTCACTGTATTAAAACCACCCACCTACTTCATAAGGCTTCCATCTGCCATGTTAACAGATCGGGACCACGCGATCTCGCCGTAGAGGTCCCGATCGGAGTGAGGAACGGTGCACGGCTCCATCCCATGTTGTTACCGGCTACAAAACCCCTTACTGATGCCATGTCATGCAAATGCCGCTAAGGGGTTAATATACCAAGTAGCCATCGCACCATTTTATACCTCTAATTTTGTGTACTGTGTTAGCACTATCGTGTTCCAACACTTGGGACTCCTAAGTCCGTGGCGGAAAGGAGGAGAGGCGGCTGCTGTGACTTCTAATAGGCTTTGAAGGTGTTGTGCAATCCTGGAGGCGCAACTCTGCCAGATTAGTGCATTACTAACCAATACACCTGAATTATCCATACACTATGAGCACCCTTTTTTTCTCCGCTATATAGTATTACTATATAGTAATACTCCGAAAGGGAAGCTCTCTCCTTAGGGAGAGCGCCTATATAGGCGTGTGGAGATTAGAAATTGCCTTTTGTACTCCACAAAGCATCTGCATATCACAAGGCATTATGGGAAAGGGGCTGAGAAGCTCAAGCACCCTCTGTTGGATGTAACAAATCCTCAATTTGCTTTTGACCCACTGGGTCTTTGGAAAGCAAAAGGGATATTTAGCCAAGCCAGCATCACCCATCTGTATACAGCCGTTTCGGGGTGTTTGCCCCTTGTCAGTACAGAGCAGAGCGATGCTGGCTTGGCTGAGGAGGCGGCAATGAGTGGCTCAGAAAGGGAAGATCTCTCCTTAGGGAAAGCGACTATATAGATAATACTCCATGATGTAAAATGTGATTCGTCAAACCAGGCCTCCATTGCTTCATGGTCCAGTTGTGATGCCAGGATTGGACCAGCATCACAACTGGCCCATGCTGCCCACACATTAGTAAGCCTTGGCTACCCATGGGTCACTAGTTGTCCTTCTTTGGACTACTATTAATAGGTCCTAACCACTGCACACCAACCACACCCCTCAACATATCCCATTATAAAGAAGTTCTGAACCAGTCTCCGAGCCATAACAATCTAGCCCTTGCGAGACTCCCTCAGATCCTTACTCCTGCCCATCTTTCCTGCACCCATCAACTGTAAGAACTGACCCATCATGATGGGCACCATTGTCACCAGATAATCTAAGAACTGACCCATCACTTCCTGCCACACATTCCACCCATTGATGGGCACCATTGTCATCAGATAATCTAAGAACTGACCCATCACTTCCTGCCACACGTTCCACCCATTGATGGGCACCCATTGTCACCAGATAATCTATGTTATTTACTTAACCTGCCCATGTTATGGTTGGTCAGTGCATGTTGAAAGGTCTTTGGATGACATGTAAGGAGCTCTGTGAGAACCTGGTCCACTCTTGAATAAAGGCCGGTATTGCATAAAAATCGCCACTTGCCTTTTTTTGTACGTCTTCTCATACGTTGAGTGAGTAATTTCATCATCATCCTCTGGTTCCTCAGGAACACTGCAGTCTCTGTTTCGGGTAAATCAATGACAATTTGCCAATAGTTCTGATAGGTGGTACAATTAAATATGCTCTAACATAGGGATACGACTTGTTACCTGAATTGTGGGTCTGGATTCAAATAACAGTACCACTTATGTGGAAGCTTCCCAATTTCGTCAGGAAGTTTCCTCCATTTTAGACAGGTATCACACTGGGCCCAGGTCTGGTCGGGTCGTTTCCTAAATCAAACAAAAGCACCGTTTAGAATATTTTTGGGAGATTTGAGTAAGTAAACTCATGGGCCAGACCACAATCGGATCAAACCACGAAGATGTTAGTCCAACAGACAAAACAATAATCATAAATAATCATTAAAATGTTTGCATCGAGTGTAAGGGTAAGGCCATACTAGTGGCATGCAAAATGCATCGACATGCGGTCTTACCAGAAACGGGAGCGGTTTGGACTGTTCGTGCCCGCAGGCAAAACTTGCAAATGCAATCGGCCATTAACTATCCAACTGAATAAAGTGTCAATCTGCATGTCGGCACAGTTTCCATTGGCTGCTATGTTTTGCCTTACCCTACGGCCTTTTTGATGTCTATTCCTTAACTCTTTTTTTTTATCTAAATAGGCTAAAAATTATGTGTGGATACATACTTTATACCTTTATAGGTTTGGTGCGTCATTTCATACAAAGCCCCAAAATAATGCCTAGCTACAGCCACCACTAGATGGAGCTCAGGAGTTTACTGCATACACATTGGTCTCAATATTAGGACAGTATGCAGTAAACTCAGCAATTTCTGTCTTTTCCGGCTCTTAACTTACTGCTCATCTTCCACTAGGACACTTGACAGTGTAGGTTTTTTCAGTTTCATCTCATTCCAGTAATCGTTCAGCTTGTCTCCTACTGCAGTCACCGTGAGTCTGGAACAGATTTGTAAAGGTTAGAGTACATTCGAGAACCCTTCATAAAATAACCCCTTTTTTAACCCCTTCCTGCCACATGGTCATAATAATATGGACTTTTTTTCCTCTACGCATTCCAAGAGCCATAACTACTGGGGCAGGAAGTGGTAAAACAGGAAACATGGAGGCGATGGAAGCCTTTATAAGGCTTAAAACAGCCATGTTAACCTGACCCTGCAGTCAGGGCCGGGACGACGGGTAGGCGAAGGTAGGTAACTGCCTAGGGTTTTACTTTATCCCAGACAGGGAGGGGGTGCAAAAAGGCATGGAGTGGGCTGAATTTTACATTGGGAGGGGTGTGGTGCAACACGCCTAGGGCACCCGAAAACCTCATCCCAGCCATGCCTGCAGGTGCCAACTGGAGTGAGAACTGGTGCGTGGCACCATTTTACATTCGTTTAGATCCCAGGATAGTTGCGGCATCTAAAGAGTTACCAAGCAGGGAACGGAGCCTGACTTCAACATGGTGGGATTGCGGAAGACCTTACCAGCACCATGATGTATGGAGATGTCACGTCCGTATGGGGTTAAGCACAAAATACTGGTGCACTTGGTCTGATGGGCTGCATCAAAGTAGAGTGCATGCACCACTTTCATTCATAATAAAAGTCTAATTTTCCCGAGTAAAGCCTCAGCATTCTAATACTTCACACCTTACCCAATAATTTGGACTTACCTATAGTCGTTTGTGTAGACAAAGTCCTGTTTGTTATGTGTAGGCTTTAGATAGTTACATTCAATAACCCCAACCACACCAACGACCATGATTTTAGCCTGGAAGAAAGTATCATGAACACAGATCAGTCACTCTGAAACGCTCTGCAATACAATCTATACAACCAAAACGTACCTTGAGTTGGCAGCCGACTCTCATGTAGGCCTTTATCAGCCGGTTTTTGTGGTACATCATTATGCCGTAGTGCTCCTTGTTCCGACAGTTATAACCAAAAGTGATTTTCACAGGTTTATGCTAATGGCATTAAGGAAGTTCAACAATGTACACCAGATTTATTGGCAAAAGTTCTTCTACTCCAATTCCCAGATGAGAGTTATTGCTATAATTCGATGAAAAGGGGTAACGACCATCATTAGGGAGAGGCACCATGTAGGTGTGTGGAGATTTATTCCCCATGGTCTGTAGTGTACTATAAAAGGGTAAGGTTCCTCATTAGGGAGAGGCACCATGTAAGCGTGTGGAGATTTATTCCCCATGGTCTGTAGTGTAATACACAAGACAAGGTTCCTCATTAGGAAGGGGCACCATGTAGGTGTGTGGAGATTTATTCCCCATGGTCTGTAGTGTAATACACAAGACAAGGTTCCTAATTAGGAAGGGGCACCATGTAGGTGTGTGGAGATTTTTACCCCATGGTCTGTAGTGTAATATATAAGGGTAAGGTTCCTCATTAGGGAGAGGCACCATGTAGGTGTGTGGAGATTTATACCCCATGGTCTGTAGTGTAGTATACAAGGGCTGAGGTTCCTCATTAGGGAGAGGCACCATGTAGGTGTGTGGAGATTTATACCCCATGGTCTGTAGTGTAGTATACAAGGGCTGAGGTTCCTCATTAGGGAGAGGCACCATGTGGGTTTGTGGAGATTTATACCCCATGGCCTGTAGTGTAATATACAAGGGTATGGTTCCTCATTAGGGAGGGGCACCATGTAGGTGTGTGGAGATTTAGGCTGTCTACACAGTAAGGCTATGTTCACACGGCTTAAAATGGGACGTATCTCGCCCCGTATTGAGTTAAATATGGGGCGAGATACGTCCCAGTCATTACGGTAATCCACAGTTCTCATAGAGAACTATAGATTACGTCTCCTCTCCCTGCTCGCACATTACGGCGAGCGGGGAGGTAAGTGACATGTCAATTATTCACCGCATTTACGCGCCATGAGTAATTAATGTCTATGGGGCTGGCGAGCTAACAAAAATGAAGGGAAAAAAAAAACAAAATACAAAGTTTCTTTGTGAGGTGGAACATGCTAAAAAATGCAATTCTGCCATTTGGGGGAGATAGAGGAAGATGAGGGGTCTTATATGTGGAGTTTGTGGTGCAGTATTAAAGGGGTTTTTCCAAGAAGGGATTTCCTCAGCTAACAGGCTGAATTTGAGCCTTGAGAAGAGGGGCATTGTGTTTCTGTGTTTAAAAAAACAAACAAACAAGTACCTCCTCTGTGAGGTCATAGCACCACCTCCCCTGCACGTTCCTGAGGATCAGTCTCTATGGCTGAGCAAACATTGTTTTGCTACATCACAGAGGAGAACTATTGTGCACAAGTTAATGGGTTTTGTTTTATGCCTCTTATCTGCTGAGGAGAGATTAGCTCAGGGCAGGCAGCTTTCTTTCATTCCTTCAGCCAAGGAAGTGTCTGTATTTTTACTAAGATAATTACATTACAACCAGTGCATTCTCTATACAGGAGACAAAAGATAATTCCCTTCAAAGCTGCAGGGGGGGTGGAGGGGAGAAGGGCTGCTCAGGGAGCGTCTGCAATCTTTACTCTGATAATTACATTAGAACTAGTGGATTCTCTATACAGGAGACTTTTCCCCAGTCCCTTAAAAGCTCATTCATGTTTCCTGCCAGGTGATAAGAAGTGTAGACAATACAAGCTCGGCCAGATCAGTGTTCTGGTCGTGTCTAATGTAAACTCTCAGGTAACCAAGGGCATCTAATTAAGGCTGTAGCTGTCACAGGCTCCACTTTTTTTTAATGACATATTTAGAAAAGTGATTAAATTCCCATTTTGGAGGATCCCACCTCAACATTACATTGTGGCAAAACCCCTTTAATGACATTATCTTTATACTGTAGGTTGGTACAATAAGCTTTACTAATTTTAAATAAAAAAAAGGTTAGTTTATCAGCTTAATTTTAAGACAATTTATTTTTACTTTTCTACCCAAGAACCTGAGTGAGGGTTTTTTTTCTTTTGTGGGGCTGAAGTGTAGTTTTGTAATTAATACAACTCTTAGGATATGTTCACACATACTGTACGCGCCCCAATACACCGGGTGTTTTGGAACCAAATGCTGATCAGCGCGTACTTCGAAAGCACGGAGGGTGGGAGGGGTGTTTGGCCCCCGGCTGGCCCCATTGACATGCCTTATAGGCACGTAAGCGTACTATGCGATCGTATTGTACACTCGGGCAGACGAGGCGTAATACATAGCTCTCTATGAGAGCTTTGAATTACCGTAATTGCGGCGTATAAAGTGCAATACGCAGTGCGCAATTACGCTTAAAAATAAGCCTTGTGAACATACCCTTATGGACACAGCCGTACCAATTGTGTTTAACTTTTTTTTTTTTTTAATCTGTAAGATTTGAACTTTAAATATTTTTTATATTTTTATTTTGAAAACTTCTACTTTTAGTCCTCCTATGGTACTTGACCAATGGGGGGCATGATCACCCATACACTAGTCTGCAATAGAATAGTATTGCAGACTAACATGGCTCTATTATAACAACCCGCCTTATGAGTGCCATGATGCTGTCAGGCGTGAAGGCTTTCAGTAAGCCCCTGGCTGCCAGAACAGTGGGTCAGCGTGATCACGTTACGTCAACAGAGCGCTGTGGCATTTTCTAACTATTTAGCTGCTGCAGTTATTACTGCAGCACCTAAGGGGTTAAAACAGCCAATCGTTTCTTATCCCGGCCGCTAGCAGCAGGTGTAAACAGCAATTAACAGCTAGTATTAGGGTATGTCCACACTGCTTATTTTGGTGCTCATTTCGCCACTTATATTGTGGCGTACTTAGCTTAATACGTGTGTAAATGCACCCCATAATTACTGTAATCCATATCTCTCAGAGAACTATGGATTACGCCTCATATCCCCGCTCGTACAATACGAAGGTATTTTACGAGCGGGGATATAAGTGACATGTCAATTACTTGCAGCGAATGCGTGCCACGAGTAATGAACGTCTATGGGGCTGGCGGGCTGATGGTCATCCCGTGCCGCGGGAGTACGCGTAATTGCGGCCGTACTGTACGCGCCGCAATTACGCCGTGTGAGCATACCCTTAGGAAGGAGCACACGCAATACTAACGTCAGGACAAAAGGGTATACCATTTGCTGGCAAAGGGCTAAAATAAAATGGATAGAGCTGCACATGTGGCCATCTTTCTGTTCTGCACAGAGGAGAATGAGGGGTCCAATATTGAGAAAGATGTGGGTCCTACCGCTGGGACATGCACCTACCAGACATCCTGATAACATACCATTAATATCTGAGATGGGAATCCCTCTTTAATTTCACTTTTTTTTGCACAAATGGACTAAAAGTGTAGCAAACCACAAGTCCGGAGCAGAAGCGTGACTCGTCTGCTAAATAGAGCAAACATGGTCCAATGAGGACTAAAAGTCAATGGCTCAGTCGCCAACTTGCTGTGGTATCTGTAGATACCACAAACGGAAGGCAAAAAAATGATGTGAATAGGGCCTGAAAGAGAACACTGGAAATCTATGAAAATTGTGCGCCGCAGCTTCTTAAAATAGTTCAAATCAATAAACATCTAAGGATACGGAAATAGACTTTGGTCTGTAGACGTCCTTTTCGATATGTGCCAAGTTTTTGGAAACAAGTTGGGTTTGAACTTTTTGGCCTCGGAGAATAATCTGCATTCGCGGCTTCAAATATAAAATGCTGCAATATGCCTGCAAGGAAAAAGCAAAAAGCCCATGATAAAGAGAGAGGACTGCCACACAAACAATTGTAAGCCATGAATACGAATGACCATTCCCTTTCTGACAATTCGGCTCCTACTGGCTTGCTCTAAAGGGCTATTACCAGCCGGAGTAAAATTTAAAACTTTGTAAACAGGCAGTTAATAAGGGAAGGAGAAAAAGCAAACAAAAAACCCCTGTTTATTAACAGAAAAAAAAAATAAGTGACATAACGTGTTAGATTGAGGACTTATGGCTCGAAACGCGTCAGCAACGCTTTCATCTAGCGCATGGTATGTCGCTTATTTTTAATTTTTTATGGATTCTGTGAAATCTCCACTCTTTCTTTGTACCTCTTTAAAGAGGGTGTACTTTAAACAAACAAAATATCAAATTGTTTGATTTAGTCCTGTAATGTTTTCTGTGCCAATTTGAGCTTTCTCCTCTAAAACTAAGTACCAGGATCCTTTGCTGTGCTTTTTCCATCTTCCTGTCGCTCACCCACAGTGTCAATGAATACCCTAAGCTTCCAAGTTCACTACTGAAAGCCAAAGGAGGGGCAGAACCAAAAAGGGCATGGCTTCAAAGGCTGCCCTGTGGATGGGGGGAGAGGGGGGAAGATAAACCAATCTAAATCACTTCCTTGATCTCCTGGGCTCGACGCTAAAATGTTCCCTGTGTCTCCAGATAAAGAGCTACTGAGCTTTCTGTCCTCAAACAGCCGAGATAGAACTGTAGGAACCTTCGTGAATAAATCTTTACTAAATTCTTGTCCATTATAAAACACAGTTCGTGCTTGTTGATCTTCAAAAATGGCCGACTATACCTACCCTCAGTGAATAGTCACTGTCTGGAGCAACGTGATCAGCTCTTTCTTGCTTCTTATATCCCTTTTTGGACAATCCATCAAACTCCTCAGGAATTTTTATGTCATATTTATCTGAAGTAAAATCAAATTCTGGGAACCCATTTTTGTCTCTACATGGGAAATAAAAAAAAAATGTAACTTCAGCATATTAACAGAACAAAGTTACCTTTTAAAGCTTTTATGTATAGTAAAAAAAAGAGAAAAAAAAGTCAGTAACAAACAAGTGGTCAATTTAAGAATATGGACATCTTTAACGTGGAAAAAATTTTTTTGGTTTTTTCCATATGTTAGAGGTTACTTTGAGTTAGTTACCCGATTTGCATTTTTAAACAGATTGTAGACTTTGCACGTGTAAATGTGTCCCTCACAGCAATACATACTGTATGCGAGGTCTGTGTGTCCAGGATGCTGCTGCCTTCACTAGCTCTCGTGTATTAGGACAGCTTCATTCCTGGATTTTTTCCTTTCTGCAACCCATAGGGGGATCCGTTTTGCCTTATACTAAAGGACACTGTGGGGGGAGTATAAAATTTCCCCCCCTCTTTCCCTGGGTATTTCCCTTTCGCTTTCATAGTTTCAGTATTACCCAGATCCTTTCCCTGACTTTCTCCTTCTGCAACACATGAAGAATCCCTCCTGCTTTGTGCTAATGGCATGTTGACACGGCTTATTTTGCCGAGTATTGCGCTGTATACGCGGCGAATGGCGCCGAAAATTACGGAAATTTCATAGCCCCCCCATAAAGAGCTAGGAATTACGCATGTCTCCCGCGCGTCAATAAAAACTATTGAAAAGGGGCGGGGGAGGGGGGGGGGGGGGAAATTGACATGTCAATTGTTTTGTGGCACTTACGCGCCGCTGACAGTGCATGTTATTGGGGTCGGCCAGGTGCTGCACCCCAGCCTGTAAAGTGTGATTGTGAGGTCTATGCAGACTCCGCCTCACAAAATGGGTGGTTGAGAGGGCGGGTGCCCAGGGTATTCCCTGGCAGTCCAGCCCCCACATCCTGCAATGTTGTGCAGGTCTGCCACAGAATTTAAAGAGGATAGACTTCCTTTTTCTCATGACTATTACCTACTGCTACAATCTCCTTCAAGTTCTTTGGTATCTACATGTGGCTTGAGGGTATGTGCACACGGCTTATTTTGGGGCGTATTTCGCCGCGCACTACGCCCTAATACGAGAAAAATGTGCCCCATAATTCGGGAAACCAAGTTCTCTTTGAGAATATGGATTAGCTCCTCTCCCCCCTCGTACAATACAAACGTATTTACTGGGGAGATATACATTCAATTTACTCCATAATTTCCCCTTTTATGGGGTTTCCCCCGGGCGGCCCCACCCCGCGCCCCAGGAGTGCGTGCCGATCAGCGCAACTCCTGAACACCCAGCGTAATTGCGGGGCGTACTGTAAGCCCCACAATTAAGCCGTGTGAACATACCCTTAGGCCCTGTTCACACGGTGGATTTGGGTGCCCCAGCCTTTTCCGCGTGTGTGTTTTAGAAGTCTCCCGTAATTTTTGCAGGAGACTTCGGCGCGGTGTTGGCGTGGGTTTCGCCATGCTTTTCGGCATGGTTGGTGCGCGGTTGAGGCGCAGGTTTAGTCCTGCCTATTAATTTGTATGGGCGAAAACCTCGCCGCAAACCACGCCCAAAACCACGCCCGTGCCGATAAAAATATCCGGAGAGGGCCGGGGTTTGAGGGCGAGGTTTGGGCCGGGTTTTGGCCACGGGAATGCGTGAAATCGGCCAATCCACGTGGAACATGCCCTTTTTTGTATTAAAACGTTTTTAATGTGTAACGGGCAAGAAGACCCTTTGCAAAAGCATACCTTTAAGTTCCAGGGTGATGATCGTGGTCCCCTTTTTCCCTTGAATTGCATCCAGTTCTGCCAGCAGGTCCTTCTGGGTGTTTAGAGGAGAATGTCTCAAGATTGCCTGTAGATTAGCTCAGGTTACAGTTTGTCCCAGCTGCTGTTTGTAGAGTTAAGGAACTACTATGTAATCTAGTGATGGCTCATATCTCATAGTGAGGAGCAGTTGACCAAAAGTAGTGTAAAGCCCCTTTAAGGGTCAGACATTGACTGAGAGGAAAGCTACCTACAGGCGGCTCTAGAAATCCAGTTTGCTTCGTACTAGAGAAAAGCACATTCAGTTCTTTTTACGCCATTCACCCTTCAGTATAAATGACGAGTTCTCTGTATTCTGCAGGTTGATATGATTCCGGCAATATCAAATATGTAGGGTTTTAGTCCCGTAACAAAAAAAAGTCCAAACATTCTCTATTTCTTAAATTTGCGCGGCAGCGCCATTTTCTGCAACCAATAATTTTTGGGGAATTCCACCTATGGACCTGAATGAGAGTGCATTTTTTGCAGGCTGAAGTTTACTTTTTATTGGTACCATGTTGGGATAGAAGCAACTTTATGATCACTTTTTATCTCTAGCTTTAGGAGGCACGAAATAACCAAAAAAAACCGTGTGAACTTACCCTTAAAGGGAACCTGTCACATAGGTTATGCCCCCCTTGCTGAGGGCAGCACAAGCTAGTGACAGACCTGCTGTTCCCAGCGCTGTGTCCCTTATTCTGTATGATGCAGCAGTTTTAGAGCATTTACCCCTCAAATCTTATTCATGAGCAGGTGTTAGCCCCACCCACCAAAGGCTAGCCCCGCCCACTGACAGTTATTCACAGGTTTCTACCTATTCAAAGTAATAGGTTTATCAGTTGAGGTGGGCGGCGCTAGCCTCCGATTGGCCGGGTTTGAAAAAAAAAACTGACTCTTTGAAGGACTCTTCTGGCTGAAATCTGCAGATTTGAGCTCTAAAACTGCAGAAAAGTATGCTCTAAGGGCGACATCAATGAAGCTCGCCGGGTTGGGTCCGCGCTTTTCCGCTAGTTTTCTGGCGAAATCTGTGCCCGATTTATGTCGGGGCGCTCTCATACATTCCATGTAAAGTCCGCCGCGCCTCGCCAGTGTGTTAGACGCAGTGCAGCGCTGCGCCTGAGATTCGCCGCCCAAGCTCGTGCACTCATACATGCGGGGAAAAGTCCGCCGCGCCTCGCCAGTGTGTGGGATGCAGTGCGGGGGGCTTAGGGCCCGTGCGGGACTGCGCCGAAAATCTGTTCCGATGCGAGACAGGCTGAAAACAGCGAGAAATCATTCCCGTGTCATGCGGGGGTAGGAATCAAAAATCGCCTTTATAAAAGGCGTTTTAACATTCTCAGAAAAAAGCTGAAACCTCAAAAATAAAAAAACAAAAAAACAAAATCCCCTTTCCAAATATCCTAATTCAAGAATTAGGATATTTAAATTGCCGGGAAATACAGTAATTCAAAATCTGAAAACTATTCTCATTGGTCGGGGATAAACCAGACAATCAAATAGGAGCGACAGTGAACCATTAAAACCCATGGAGAATATTGACCAAACAGAATCAAAGGCGGGACAGTTCAAAATACAGTAAAAATGCAGAAAAGAGCTGATTGGTTAAGCTAGCGGGGGCTTGGCTATCCCAGCCAATCAGAATAGGAGCGACAGAGACCCATTATATCCTATGGTGAACTATTGACCAATCAAAATCAAAGGCGGGACAGTTCAAAATACAGTAAAAAGGCAGAATAGAGCTGATTGGCTGAGCTAGCGGGGGCTTGGCTATCCCGGCCATTCAGAATGCGAGCTACTTGTCCCATTGTAGTCTATGGAGAGATCGGCTCTCAGCGCCGTGCGGCATGGAGTATGAATAAAAAAATCATTTTTATTAGTTGTACAATATTCTCCGAAAAAGCGCTGAAACCTTCTATAAATTTTAAAATCGGGTTAAAAACCCCAACAACGCGTTTGTCGGTGAGACCAGCGCTACATAAGGAATTGCAATAGAGAGAATTGCCGGGAAATACAGTAATTCAAATTGTGTAAGCTATTCTCATTGGTCGGCAGAAGCCAGCCAATCAGAATAGGAGCCCATTCTAACCTATAAAAGAGTATTAACCAATCAGGATATAATGGGACTTTGTCGCTCCTATTCTATGGAGAAGTTTGGACCAATCAGAATAGGAGCGACAGTGGCCCATTCTAACTTATGAAGAGTAAATTTAAACCAATCGAATAGGAGCGACAAAGTCCCATTATAAACCTAAAGGAGAAGTTTGGACCCAATTCAAAATCAAAGGTGGGGGACGTTCAAAATACAGTTAAAAAAAGAAAAAGCTGATTGGGGGAAGCTACAGGGGGGTTGGCATCCCCGCCAAACAGAGCGCGAGCTACTTTTCCCATTTTAGTTAGGAGAGTTCGGCGCAATCAATTTTAAAGGGGCCCTAATAATAAAAAAAAAAAAAAAACATCATCAGATAAAGAGCTGAAACCTTCAATAAAATAAATCAGTTAAAACCCCCGAACTGCCGTTTGGGTTGCCGGAGGATACCGGGCGTCTACATAGGGAATTGCAATAGAGAGAATTCGCCGGGAAAAACAGTAATTCAAAATTGTTAAGCTCTTCTGATTGGTCTTCAATAAACCAGCCAATCAGTATAGGACGACAGGAGACCCATTAAAACCTATGGAGAAGTTTTTGACCAATCAAATTCAAAGGAAGGCGGGACAGTTCAAATACAGTAAAAAGGCAGAAACGAGCTGTGTGTTGAAGCGGATGGGCTCGTCCAGCTAGCCAATCAGAGCAACGAGCATGTTCTGCAAGTTCTATGGGGAAAAAGAAATTCTGAGCGAGCTCGTGATTGGCCTAAGTTAAGAGCCAGCGGTAATTATGAACCAATGTAGAGCGAGCTACGCTCCAATGGGGTCACTAATGCAATCTGAAAAAAACTGTACATTGCGGGCGTGTCCAAAGACATGGAGTTAGAGAGGAACAGGTGCTGTCCCAGACTCTCACAGCTCGCTGACTCTCAAACAGGCTGGCTCCTAACCCTCACACATGGGGAAATCGACTAATGAAGAGGTGGGCTAGGTTCCTCGAACGCGGCCGCGGGAGACATTGGAGCGTTTTTTCTCCCACCTCAGCCGTCGGTTTGCCCGAACGCTGCAGGCCGCCGGGCCTCACAAAATGGCCGCGGCTCTCTGCCTGAGGTACCGCGACAGGGCCCTCCCCCGTCTATAGCGGGCTCTCAGACATCGGGGAATCGGCGGCTCCGCTCCTCGATCATTAGCCCAAAGCCCAGGCCTCGACTTACCTACGCTCAGCACCGGATGTCCAGCCGGCCGCAGACTCTGCACGACGCGCGGCACAGCAACAAGACGCCGCAGCTTCCCCTCTGATCCCGGAGACTGCGACTTCCCCGGCTTCGCTACGCTGCGCCCGACAGCCGTCGCACCGGTCTCATGACCATGCAGGTAACGGGGCCCCGCTCACCACCTGGACCTCTGCCGGAGCTGGTTCTATCCTGCCCCTGGGCGCCGAACATGATTATATGTACAAAGGGGAAAGCCCTAGGGATAACACAGGGTGCACGAACAGCCCAGAGCCTATGCAGGTCGCGAGGAGACTTGTGACCGCCCAACTGCCTCCGGCTCACTCATCCATTTTGGACTCACCTGTGCCCCTGGTCCCAGGCCTGCTGCCACCTACCCCTCCAATGTTGATTAACATCAGCCTGCAGACCCTCACTACGGGGACCATGCCAGAAACAGCCCCCAAAAAAGAGCCCAAAACTGGGCTCACCCATCCCCCCCACTCAAGATGGCCCGATCAATGCTCTGATCCAATTCTGAGTGTAGAAAAAGGACTCGGACATTAGGACCCTGTCCCAGCCACCTGCCATACAACAAAGTACACCGGCTCTAGGACCCTGCCTCACCCTGGCTCCACCTCAATGGCATACCCCTGTTTCCCCTGCTGTACAGCCCTTCGACCGCAGTTGTCCACGGATCCTCTGTGGGGCAGGCCTGCCAGTACAACTGCCAGCATCTCAGTCGGTGTTGATGTTAACTCCTCTCACCCTTGCTATCGGGATGACTAGGCCCGAGCTAACAAGAACACTGGCTGCCCTTCTCCACGTCTGCCACCCCTAACCTTGAAACGCTGGATTTGGAGAGCCCCAGGCAGTCTCATAACCCGCCTGCGTCAACCAACGATAACATCTCTGCACACTCGGCGCAAGTCAACCAGGTAGCTCAACAGCACATCCACAGCAGCATCAGAGGCTGACAGACCAATCACCATATCTTGACTTTGCAAGTCTTATCCAGTCCTTACCTTCCAGGGCTACCGCTCGGCCCTTAGCCAAACACATCATCAGGGGAATGCATGGCAAGACAACTCACCTTCTTCGGAACTTACTTCTTTGAACACTTTAAATTGGTTTTCCCAGTGTGACCAATCCCAGCACACTACCTCTTGTCTGTCCAGGCTCTACAATCCACTGCGTCCCAGCAGTCCTCACAAATCTTTGCACTACAACAACATATCGACGACCTCGAGAACCGGAGTAGGCGCAATAACCATCAGAATCCGGCCTACCCTGCATCCGTTACCGCAACGAGCTCTCTACCCAGCTCTCATAACCTTCTCAATACCACTTGAAAGAGCACACTCTGCCCGATCGAGATAGATAGGCTCAAAGAGCACTTCGCCCTCTATCCCGTGAAGGATCCTAAGAAACCAAAGATGTAATCTGCCGGGTGCATTTTTTATCAGGTGAAGGATGACAATTTACGGCTGTGCCGCGCCAAGCAGAAGTCTATTAAGAGAGCATACTATACTTCTTTCCTCCGGATCATTTCAAACAGTACCCTGGCCCAGCAGAGCTTGCCCTAAAACCTCTCCTTGGCTTGTTCTCATGAGACGCTAACATACTCTTATCGCAGGGCTATCCCCTTTGCCCTCTTCATACGGAAAAGAAAAAAAACGATCACTCATCCGCTCCCCTGAAGATATTACCTTCAGTAACGTCAAGGACTTGCACATTCCATGCATCGCCTCCCCCCTGTGCCGGCCCTGGACTCCAATAGGCCATTTTCGTCTCGGGAGCCGCCAGAATCTCCAAAGCCTTCCTCCCTCGGAGAAATAGACCGCCGACGCCACCGACTGAGTCTCACCAAGGCCGCCCTCCAAACCACCTTGAAGACTTCACAATGAATATCCTTATGAACGTAGCATTGAGCCGCGTGCCTTGACTGATCCATTCTAGGTCCAATTTAGGCAATGGGCCGCTATTTAATGCTGTTTTTTTTTTTTTTGCAATTGCCATAGGCCTCCCTTTAATTGATTTGTAGAACTTCCCCACTTTTAAGTTGGCACATTATCTTTCTTCAATTTCGGGTGGGCCAGCCACTCACTATGTCTGTTTATTGCATTTCGATGTGAGAGCTCGAATGTGTTATGTGTTTGTCTTACCGACAAGTGTCCCATTTTACCACCCTTAGGTTTTTCCCTCCCTGATAACCGGTCCCTTGTCAGGCCCTAGGGATATCTGACTTCATTATATGTCCACCTTTTTAGTTCCAGCCTGCAGGCTTCCCCTACCCTCTTGGCCTGCTTCCTGGTTGTGTGGGTGTTTGTGTGTAAATTGTAGGTGTGTAACATCTCCTTCCTCTCCTCTTTGTCCCACCTCTTCTCCGCCCTCCCCCCTCCCTCTACCTTCCTCCCCCGTTTGGGATATGGCCGATCTATCCTTTCGCGGCCCATTAAACGCACAGGGCCACACTATCCCTAGCAAGAGGTCCCAGATCCATAACCACTTTCATAAGCAAAAAACAAAATTATATGCTTTCAAGAAACCACTTTAAAGAGAGGGACATTCGTCCCAATATCCCAACAGTACTACACCGAGTGGTATTTTGGCAAATTGCCGAGAATCATCCAGGGGAAGTAGCGGTGTGTTGATCCATAAGTTCTTTATGGCACTCCGGGTTCAGGCTTTGCTGAACGTGATGCCGGCGCTCGCTACATAATTCTAATACTAATTATAGGGGACACCTCTACAGTCGTTAATGTAATAAGTGCCCCTAATCAAGGTGTCAGCTGGCTTTTCGACTGAGTTTAGGAGAGGTTGATCCCTGTTACAGAGCCACAATTGTTCTCTGTTGATATCTGAACGCCACTCTAGACCCGTGCCAGGACAATTCCTCAGGCAGGTCCTCCTTGTCTTATCGACTATCAAATCGAATAAAAAAGCCTATGCTTTCACTCCAACAATGGATGTCATGGCGGCTACAACACCTTGGCGAAGGGATTTCAGCTTATTACTCCCATCCCCAAATGCTTACAGCCGTTTGGACTTATATTAGTCTCTCATAGTGCTTCTCCCATATGGGTCTCGGCTACATCAGTAGGAGGAGCATTGTTCAATCTGAACGATGGCCCCAGTCTATTGCTCGGCAAACCCTGCCTTCTACCTCGAACCTGCCTTGTCATGGCGACTGAATGAAATCCCTTATTGGATGTTGCCTGTCCCGAGCTGAAGTTCCCAAACTATTAAAGCATTTTTGTACAGGATCATGTTGAATGAACAACTTCCAGCCGACCGTTCAATGGGAGGCCTCAAATGCTTTGTGGCGGGGAGACCTGATCAGGCATGGGTTCGAGGTTAAAAGAAGGACGAAAGCGGCTAAACTGAGCTCCGGCATTGTCATAAGGGACGCTACAATCACGAACTCCAGCATAGCTAGCCATAGCACGAGACCACACTGCGAGAATTTACTCTCGCCCGCCAGAGTAAGGTGGCTGTTAGAAGCCTCCTGGCGCCGATATCTACAGGTTGGCCGTAGCAGGCTATATGAATATAGCAACAAAAGCGGGAGAATGTTGGCAAGGGCTCTGAGACACAGGATGGCTAGGTCGCATATACCTCAAATCAGAACTCCGAGTGGCAATTTAGCCCACACCACAGAGGAGATCAGCAAAACTTTTCACGCTTTCTACACGGACCTATATAACCTCCCACCATCGGCCCCCCCCCCCCCCCCGGTCTAGGGCGAGACTTCCCTACCCTTTCTCCAGCTTCATCCCATGTTGACTTTTCCCACTTTGAGTCCCCTTTTAAATGCCCCAGAAACTCTTTGTCCGTGAAACTTAGGTCTTCCCGGTGGGAAAAGCCCAGGCCCTGATGGATTCTCGGACAAATTTTATAAGACCTTCAGCGAGGAATTAATTCCCCTATTACTGCGGGCCTTTAATCATGTTTCCTCGGATTACCCCTTCCCAGACCAGACGACGTTAGCTCATATCGCCCTTATATCTAAACCAGGTAAAGACCCTTCCCACTGTAGCAGTTATAGGCCGATTTCTTTATTAAACGTGGACCTTAAGATTTATGCCAAAACACTGGCAAATAGACTGAACTCAGTGCTGCCGGATCGGTCCATCCTGACCAAGTTGGTTTTGTGCCGGGCAGGGGAAGCCCGGGATAACACTCTGAAGAATCCCTGGATATAGTCCATCATGCCCAATTTCGGAAAACTCCCCTTATGGTCCTATCCCTGGATGCCGAAAAAGCTTTTGACAGGATTTCCTGGCCTTCCCTGATCGCTACCCTCCGGCGTCTAGGGATGGGACCAATCTTCATTTCGAAAATTCTGGCTCTATATCGTGCCCCCACTGCTAGGCTGAAGATCAATGGAACCCTCTCGGACCCATTTGTAATATCAAACATAGCAATGGTTGTCCCTTATCTCCTCTTCTGTATGTGCTAGTCATGGAAAATCTACTTTCCGCTATACGTAACAACCTAGACATTGCAGGAGTTAGTATTAAGGGGACCGAATATACGTGCTCAGCATTTGCAGATGACCTCCTGGTGTATTTAACCGACCCCGTCACATCGCTCCCGGCCCTTATGTCCCCCCTTCCTGCACTCGGCATTTGGTCCACTATCAAAATAAACGTCTCCAAATCTGAGGCTTTAAGTATAGGCCTGCCTCCTCCTGTTCTTAGCCAGATTAAGTCCGATAACCCATTCACGTGGCCATCTAATGGCTGTCTATCTAGGGATCATTTTAACCAGCTGCACTGTCGAATTTTTCCCCCCTTAATTTTGAAACTGCTCTTAAACAAATCTCTCAGGACCTCTCCTCGTGGACTAAACAGTATTTTTTTTGTTGGCGGGGGCAATATCCTAAGGGAAAACCTCCCCGGATACTTTCCGTTCAGACAAACCCGGGTTCAATTGGGAACCTTTCTGGGGGCGTTGCCGCCTTTACATCCTTTGTCGGGCCCTTTTTCTACCCCCCCCCAACTCCCTATACTTTTATGACCAGACATAAGATCGGGCGGCTGGGCTAAGGACGGTTTTGGAAATGCTTTCTACCACGGGCATACGCGCGGTGCTGGATAGGTGTGTTGGGGGATGTAAAAACATTTGGACCGAAAGCCGTGTATTCCCCCTGTCTCTGAAACCTCCCCTGGGTCTGGACCTCTGGAAGGGGAACCTTATCTTTTCCTATACGGTCAAACATACCTTGGCTCTTTGCCAACAAAACAACCAAATTTTTTAATTGGACGGGTTTGCCCCCTCATACCACTCTGGGGAAACCCCCCGCCTTTGCCCGGGGGAAGGGGCTTGCGCCTTTTCTCGGGGAGTTCTAAGCGGGCCCCTTGGCCCCTACACAGTGACGGCAGGGGGCGCTATTTCCCACTCTCAGGGCTGTAAATTGGGATCTACTTTTCAAGTTTCCCTTCTGTTTTCAATAGTCAATTGAAGCACTTCTTAGCCCCCTTTGGGCAACACCTTCATCCCAAAAGACCCCTCACTAATTTTGAACAAAAGTGTCTCCAGATTCACCGCCCGACCTTTCCCATAATCTATCAGGAACTAACGGCTAGCACCGGGGTAAGAGCTCCCCTCAACTGTGCCCCCTGGGAGGGGGACCGGGAAAGCAGTTCTCTCACACAGGGGGCATAAAGTTTTTTTTTCTCAAAACCCCACTGGGGTGACAAAGGGCCGGGAAACGAGCTTTAAAATTCTCCCCGCGGTACAGGGTCCTCACTTGCTTCAAAAATTGGTACCCGCAGGTTCCGGGGCCTGCGGCGTTGGGATCCTCAAGGGGAACCATGCTTTAATGGGGGGAATGTCCCTCTCTGGCAGACTCTGGACAGCGATAACGAGACCCCAAGGAGGTCTGGGGCTGGTTACCCCAAGAACCCGGAAGGGCCCACTGTTCGGGGTTTGACTTAGGGCCTCCACTTAAAAAAATCCCCCCTCCGATTTTTTTTGCAGCAGCGAAAGGTTATTCCCAGGCGATGGAATCGCCGGATCCACCCTCTCTCGAAAAAGTTTTTTTTGGGTCTCCCATGTTTACCATTGGAAGAGCCTTAGCCACACGGAACCAAACCAGACATTGGTGAAACGGGGGCCCCGGGGCCCAAATTTTCAAAACTCTTCTGCCTAACCCCTCTTGCCAAAGGGGGTAGGACTGACGCCATGAAAAAAAGTTTTCATTACCACCTCCCCCCCCCCCCCCCCATTCATCCCCACCTACCCATCCCACCCCCCCCTTTCCTTTGGTATGCTATGTGGAGAGTTGTCTTATGTTTTTTGCTTTTGGTGGCCATAACAAGGCTTTTTTCGAACACCCGGACCAATAAAGTCCCTCTAATGCAGACCACAAAAAGGTACTTTTTTCCCCTCAGTAATTATGGGGATTCCCATTTCACGGGTTGTTTTCTTTTATGGGCTTAAGTTCAATTTTTATTTTAATGTATGCGCCCCTCAAAAGCACCCTTGTGGGCATTGGACTTTGCTAGCGCCCTATTTGCCTCTCTTTTTTTGCGACAGTTTCGCTTCTTACGGATACCCCCTGTTAGAATTTTATCTCTGTATCCATTTATGGGGTTTTTTCAAGTTCTTTCTGAACTGTCAAAACTGTATACTGGATTGACATGCATTTTAATAAACAAATTTTGAATGTTAAAAAAAAAAAAAAAACTGTACATGGTGAAAACAAAGAAAACTGCTGAATTGTCCGAGTGTATACAAAAAAATAATAAAGGGGGGAACGAAAAAAAATTTTTAATTTAATAAAATATATTTCTTTATTTTCGTTACCAAGGGGTCAAAGAGGGTGCAACAAAAAAAGGAAAAAAACATGATTTTTTTTGAATTTTTTTTTTTTTCATTACCCCCCTATTTTTATTCAATTTTTTTATAACATGGGGCAACTTCGGCTTTTTATCATTTATTTTGGCCATGACATTTTATTTCAGATTGCATTAGAAAACCCATGACGTCGCTCGGGCCTCCCAAAAATTTTTGGGTTTAAATAACCCCGGCTTTTGTAAATTTCCAATCAACCCCTTTCTCGGGAAATTTTTTTTCCCCATAAACTCTATGAGAAGTAGCTCGCGCTCTCAGGGGTAAGCTGGACGGCCCCCCCCGCTTTAACCAATCCCGCCGTTTCCTTTTTACTTTATTTTGAACTGTCCCCCCTTTGAAAAATGATTGTCAATATTTTTCCATAGCTTAGAAGGGCCCCTGTCGCTCCATTCCCCTTGGAATTCTCCTCCAAGGATATAAAAGGCCACTGTCCTTCCGTTCCGATTGGTGTTTATCCGATAATCAAAAAGCTTAAACAATTTTAAAACTGTATTTCCCGGGGGATTCTCTCTATTGCAATTCCTATGACGCCGGGCTCGGCGACAAAAGCGTTGTTCGGGGTTTTAAACCCATTTTTTTTAGAGAAGGTTCAGCGCTTTTTTTTAAGTTTACACTTTAAAAAAAATGATTTTTTATTCATACTCCATGCCGCCGGGGCTGACGCCGAGATTTCAGTGCGCCATCTCTCCTAGATACAAAGGGAGAAATAGCTGGCTCTATTTGGGCGGGAGAGCCAAGCCCCGCTAGCCAGCAATCAGCTCTTTTCGTCTTTTTACTGTATTTTGAATGTCCCGCCTTTTTTTTTGATTGCCCAAACTTCTCCATAGGTATAATGGGACTTTGCGCCCCTATTCTATTGGCTTTTTTACCCCGCCCAAGAGAAAAGCTTAACTTTTGAATTACTGTATTTCCCGCAATTCTCCTATTGAAATTTCCCTTTGTAGCGCCTCTGGGCAAAAAGGTTGTTCGATTTTAAATTTATTTATGTTTTTTAGAAAGGTTTCAGCCTTTTTTTTTGGGGTTTTGTCAACAATAAATTTTTTTATTCATATCCAGCCGCAGGCGCCGAGGGGAATTGCATTGCGCCGGTCTTCCATAGACTACAATGGGGGCAAAATACTCGCGCCTGATTGGCGGGGGTGCCAAACCCCCCAAGCTTTAGCCTTTTTCTGCTTTTACGTATTTTTAACTGTCCCGCCTTTGATTGGTCAAAAACCCCTTTCCATAGGATATAATGGACTTTTTCGCTCCTTTCTGATTGGCCGGGTTTTTGCCGACCAAGAGAATGATTTCAAATTTGATTTTCGTATTTCCCGGCAATTTTCCAAAATCCCAATTCCGAATTTCGGCATTATAGATTTTTGGAAAGTTTTTTTTTTTTATTTTTTTTTTATTTCTGAGGTTTTAAACCTTTTTCTGTGTTTTCCGCCTTTTAAAGGGGATTTTTTCGGAAACATATCCATGCCCCCAAGGGCAGCGCCGAGATTTGTGACGATTTTAAAATGTTTCCTCGATGTTCCGTTCTCGCTCACTTCGCCTCGGGCCCTAATTTAGACCAAAACAAACCAGGTCTCCTGTCGGAGCTGCCGAGCGCTGCACTGCGCCTCGCTTTGCCGACTCGCGCCTCGTACATGCCTCGGGGGTTTTCGAGCGCGGCCGCGTCCCAACCCAGAACGCCTACCCCTGCCCACTGCCCGTCCCCTTTTCATTGGGGCGCAGCCGAAAGTGGCGAACGCTGCGCCTAACACCGCATCCGCGTTCCGACAGCGGGATTCGGGCTGGGAGGCGCAGTATACGCCAGAAATCGGGCGAAAAGCCAGATCATACATATCGCCCTAAAACTCCAGCATGTTACAGAATAAGGGACACAGCGCTGGAAACAGCATGCCTGACACTAGCTTGTGCTGCCCTCAGCAAGGGGGACATAATCTATGTGAAGGTTCTCTTTAAAGAGTACCCATCACCTCCAGGCAAACCTCATGAAATAACAGGAAACTAAAATACAAACACTTCCTTAAATATGCTTCATTAGGAAAATCAAAAGCATTTCACCTGTTTTTCTGTTTTAAAAAAGCGCTGGCCCTTTAAGACAGCTCTGAAGTCGGGCCAAGTCAGCACCTGACAGCTTGATGGATGATAATGTTGACAGTTGTATGGAATCTCCTGCCTCGGAGCTGGAAGAGTCCACTGTGCAGGGGGAGACTAAGTCTACATCATTGTGCACACTTTATTTTCTGTGGGCTGCTATGTCTGTGATGGATATAACACTAGCACAGTGTAATGAAGATCCCTAAAAACCCTGTCACACTTTTCCTCAGTGTTGTGCCTGTTGAGAGACTCAATCACCCCTGTACAGGGGCATGTCCTCAGCTCCCTTCACGGGAGAAAAAGCTCAACAAAAAGAACCCCCGACATACAGGCTCTCTAAGAAAGTGAAAGTAAAACGTGCCCCGAAAAACGACAGAGCCTCGATTGCAATGACTTTAGGGAAAAAAAGTCTTTATAATTTCATTTACAAAAATTTTTTTGGGGGAGTTGATAGGTGCTTTTTAAATGCCCCATAGCTCAAACCTACAATTTTTCCGAAATTTTGCATCTTGCCCCCCATGTTTTGCCTGTGGTCATTTTTTTTGGAAAGAAAAAGGATTTTTTCTTTTCAAAGGAGATGACGGCAAATAAAGTGTCACATAACAGCCTCCAGGTAGGTCTGAGACAACATCCCCACATGCATCCCGGGTACATTCTTGGCATTTACAACCATCCTTCCCCAGGCATAATCCAGTTTTAAAAGCCTTTCCCCCGAAAAAGGCCACGGGAACTGCCTGTACCGCAACCTTTCACTAAAAAAAAAAGGGCTGAAACAAAAATGGAGAAGTTTACATGCAATTGTAAGATAAAGAAAGCGAACTGTGGCTGCACGGACTTGCAAAGAAGGCAATGTTCATATAGAAGGAGGAAAAGCGAAGTGTCCAGCGTCCTTAAATATCCGTATATTTTATTTCATCCAAAGCACAAAAAACAAGGATCCAACAAACACCAGCTAATGCGGAAGGGCCCATGAGGCCGAAACGTTTTGAAGTTGTTAAGAAAACGAAAAAGGGGACACGTGAAACAAGACGGCTTTGTAATGACACCCAAATTTGCAAAGTTGTTTTTTTCCTGCCCCCCTTATTCTGAAGACCTTAATGAAATGAACAACCCCTTTAACACACAAGAATCTTTCAGAACTTCAGCACAGGGGAGCCCTTGATGACTCTCCCCATTCACTTCTATGGGGTTTTCTAATCAGCCTTACCTGGGAAGAAATCAGGGGGTCAGGGGGGTGAAAATCTCCTCTTGTGATGGGGATCCGTGTTATCTTTTCCACGGGGTCCCTTCATTTGACCCCTCTTTTGGGATAAGACAACAACTGGGGATTTTTCTGTACAAAACGGATGTGCGACTTTTATTAGGCTGGGGGCCAAAGCGAAAACTGCAGGACTTAACAATTAAAAAAAAATTTGAAAGTAATATGGAAAATTGAAAAAAAAAAAAATAAAGTTCTTAAATGTGTTGAACATAAAAATGTGAGCTAAACAAGGGATTTTTTATTACATTTCCTTAAAGGGGCTTATTTTTTTTTTCTTCCCATCACTTTAAAAAAGGTATCTTGTATGGCCAATGTAATAAATACAGAAAAAAGAAAAAAAAACAAAAAAAACCCCTCTGAACTGGAATTTTGTCATTTCTTGTTTTTAATGGCGTCCTGTGCGGTATAAAAACATGTTAACTTTTCTACCACAATGATTCTGGGGATACCAAATCTTAGTTTTTCCCAATTTTTTACAATTTTTTGAAGGGGGAAAAAAAAAATTTTTGTTTTTTTTTTTAATCTCTTGCATGGATTTTCCAAAAAATAAATACCTTTTTAAATTTTTTATTTACAGACTTGAATGAGGGCTTGTTTTCTTGCAGGCTCAAGTGTAACTTTTATCAATACCGTTGCGGACGTCCCTCTGATCACCCCCACAAAAAGCAAATTTTGGAGTTTTTTTTTTTTCCTGAAGTGTTCACAGTATGGGTTAAATGTTATATTTTTTTAAATCAGACATATAAGGGTTTTCTTCCTACAAAGATTAGCTTTCAAGTGACAGTTAAATGAAGACTTTGGTCAACGGATTTTTACTTTAGTCTTTCGTAATTTCTTATGGTACCAGGGGGTATTTTTATCCGATTACCTGAGGGAGCTGACAGCAAAGAGTGACGTCACCCCACTGACGGGCTGAGCTCTGAGTAAAACACATTGCCACAATGTCTTGAAGAAAAAAGGATGGCTCTCCCTAAAAAATTACAATAAAATCTGCTGCACTGACAAGAGTAAAGGGTAGTCCACACGCACAGGGTTCGATGTATCTCCCGGGGCTTTTCTTTTTTAAAAGCCCGCAAAACGATTTTGCGGTTTTTTTCCAAGGCGGCAAATAAAAAACGAGTTTCTCTCACAGCTCCTTTTCCTCCCTTTTTCGCAGCGGCGTATTAACAACATTTTATAAACCCGGGTTTCGTCTTCTTTGGGCGTTTTCCCATACAAAATTATGGGGGACTCGGGGGAAAACAAACGGCCGCGGGTTTTGCACAAAGCGTGACAAAGCCGGGTCCGCATCAAGGGAGAAGGCGCTTTTGGGGCCGTTTTTTTTCTCTGATTCAGTTGACATAGCCTAAGACCACAAGAAGTTGAATACACTAATCATTGCTGTAGAACCCCCCACAGCCTGAGAAGACCGCGTGAGTGTAAACCGCTTGCGAGTCAGTCAAACAGTGTGGTGAGAAACCCCATTTAAGGACTCTGATTTGTTAAAACTTTTTTTTTTTTGTAAAATGAACAAAGGGGGAGGGTGTTAAAAGGGGTTTTATCATTTCATTAAAGGGCCCCAGAATAAGGGGGCAGTGAAAACAAATAATTTTTCAATTGGATTCATTAGCAAAATTCTTGGGTTTTCACAGTCTTCCTTATCGCTTTTCTGAAAAATTCTCCGTGCGGTCGAAAGTCGGATCCCTCCCCTTGATTTCATTTTTTTAATAATTTTCATTTGTTCGCCCCCCCGGGTTGGGTGTATTACGGGGCGCATTCCTGCCTCTCACTCAGAATTAGCTCCTTATTGAACCCCCCGGCCCGCCCCCAAATCAGAAAACGCTGAAAAATTTTGCCCGGTGCCTTAATGTCCTGTAAGGGACCGAATTTTTTTTTTTCTCTACTGTATACACTAAGTCTCCCTTGACACTGCACTTCTCTAAATTTGAAAACACATTATTGTGCCACAGTGCCTTAATGCTCCTGCGTGTTTTGGTTTTTCCTATTAAACAGAAGGGAGACGTCTGTCTGGTTCAACTGTAGCAGCCGTCCCCTGAGAGACAAGCGGGTTCTGGAAGACTGTTTAGCTGAAAAGCAGGCCTTGGGGGATGTAAACACTCCTACAAAAAAATTTAAAACTGCAAAGGGGAGGCAGTGACATGTGGAGGGGGGGAAGGGGGGGGGGGGGGGGGACAGACTGGAGCCCTAGAACAGTGAAGGGGGATGATGTCATCCCCCTTTTTAGTTAAGAGACGCCCACTGGGGTGGAAAAACGCCCCTGGTTTTGAAATGAGGGATCAAGCTTCAAGAAGCGCCCAACTGATCAAGCAACATCCCCTTTAACATCATTTTTTTTTTTTTTTAAACTTATTTTTTCTCATACCTTAAGTCACCCAAGAGCACATGACGACAAGGCCCGCAAATCGCTTATACACTATTCTGCAGTAAAATATTATGACGTTCTATTATGGCTCTCCTATTACACCCTGCAAGACACTGAGCCAGTACTTACCTGAGCATCTTGTGCAGTTTGTCTGCATTCATCCCATTCCCGTTGTCTCTGAATATTAAGCTTGGGTATGGATGACTACCAATAAGGGTTTGATCAATCCAGATCTGCTTGGCGTTGACATCTGGGTCATAGGCGTTATCTGGAATAAAAAATATATTTTTTTTTTAATAAGTCACACATTGCTACAATTTAAAAGGGAAGCGGTCACATAGATTATCCCCCCTTGCTGAGGACAGAACAAGCTATTGTCAGACCTGCTGTTTCCAGCGCTGTGTCCCTTATTCTGTAAGATGCTGTAGTTTTCGTGTATTTAATGCTCAAATCTGCATTTTTCACCAGAAGTCATTCGAAAAAGTCAGTTTTTTTCCAAACCCCGACCCACCACCTCAATGACAAACCTATTACTTTGAATAGGTAGAAACATGTGAATACTCAGGGGGGGGCTAACGGGGGGGAACCCCGATGAATAAGATTTGAGGGGTAATTGCTCTAAAACTGCTGCATCTTAGAGTATAAGGGTCTCAGCGCTGGAAACAGCAGGTCTGACACTAGCTTGCGCTGCCCTCAGCAAGGGGGGGTATAAACTGTGACAGGTTCCCTTTAAGGGGTTTTCTCATTACTACAGCAGCAAAAGGGGATCACATGAACTAAATATACCCTTAAAATGTAACCTTCAACGCTAAATTCCTAAAAAAAATTTATATCAATTGAGAACCTAACAAGACGCTACTAAATCCCTATCAAAAAACTACCTAAGCCCTACCTATTATACAATCGTAGAGTACCTGTCCCAACAAGGGCGGCTCCACCTGGAACCTAGTCCTGGATAAAGTTCCCTATTGATGCCCTATTCTCCTTTATATTGAATGGTTTATGCAAGATACAGTTTGTTTTCTCATTTAAAAGATAAGCTTTTCAAAATATAAGGAACATTAAAACAAGACTTTTTCCACATACATTAGTCTTTTAAAAAACGGTCTTGGTCGGTAGACAAAAGAGATTTTATCTGCTCTGAGTACATACAGGTTTGTTTCTCTGGTTACCAACCTGCTCTCTCTGTTCTTATCTGAGAGCAGGGAGTGACATAACCATAGGACAGCCAAGCTTGAGAACAGTGTTATCTCTAACCAGCAAAGGAGATTACTCTGTTTACTTTTGGCCAGGGCTGGACTGGGACTACAAAGCAGCCCTGACCCTTATAACCAGGCAGCTCACATACAATATCACCCCCGCCACATATTAGGATTAACCCCTTAAGCCGAACGCCTGAAAAGTAGTTAATGACCAGAAATTTTTTTTTGTTTTTGCCTCCTTACGTTTATTCGAGATGAGTTATACTTTATGGGGGAATAGTTTAAGTTCACCTATAAATAATTGCAGTATTTTTTTTTATACCATTCAAATTTCACACTTAACTTGTTAGATTAATTCTACAGGTTACTACGGTCATGTGGATACCAAATGTGTAGGTTTTTTTGTGCGTGTAATTTATGCACAATTATTTTTTATTAAATATTTTTTACTTTTTTTTTTTTTTAAACTCCCATGAAGGGAGAACTGTTTAACATTTTTTAAATTTTTTTTTTTTTTTTTTTTACACTTAGTAATTTATTGGCATATTCATATGTGCTAATACATTCTAATCTGTGTCAGTCTGACACGGCAGTAATCTGGACAGCACACAGTGAGCCCAGGTCACTGGCTTCATACACAGACAGCTCTGTGGCCACTCTAGGTCCCCAGGGCTGACTGTGCAGCCGTTCCTCCGGGGAACCCTTTGATTGTGCTGCGGTGACAATCCGCCGCAATCAAAGGGTTAAAGCATCGGGATGCGGAGGTTTCCTCCGCTACCCGATGCTCACAGGGGATGCTCTGGGATCGGGGCTGTACTACACAGCTCCGATCCCAGCGCAATTTCGGCGCTGGGCGCCGCAAACCCTGATGTCTGCAGCGACGTCTAAAGTCGGCGGGTGGTCGTTAAGGGGTTAAAATAGCATTACACAATGCAGCAAGTTTCGCTTATACTTGCCCCCCACTCATCACTATCCCCTTAAATAAGTAAACCATACAAAACAAGCAGGAAAAGCGGAACACCCTGAAATGAAGGAGATCACATATTGTACCCAACATAATTACTTTTATTACCCATTGCTCCTCCCACCCGAAAATGATTTGTATCACTCACTGTATTCCTAAAATGAACATATCACGCACTGTACCCCTGAAATAAATATGTCCCTTATCTGTCCCCCCTCACCACTTTAATCTGCCTTGACCAGCAAATTTTCCATTTAAATCAATGGAACATGTATCTGTATTGCATTCCATGTCCAAATCAGACCTGTGAACCTTCGTCTCTGCTGTGCAGGAGGGGAGCATGGATACCAGTATGGGGGAGCTCAGCGTCTGTATATACAGATGTATGTACTCACAGTAATGTCTTCTATACTGGGCAGGAGTGGAGCATGGATACAAGTATGGGGGAGCTCAGTGTCTATATACAGATGTATGTACTCACAGTAATGTCTTCTATACTGCGGAGGAGGGGAGCATGGATACAAGTATGGGGGAGCTCAGTGTATATACAAATGTATGTACTCACAGTAATGTCTTCTATAGAGGGCAGGATGGGAGCATGGATACAAGTATGGGGGAGCTCAGCGTCTGTATATACAGATGTATGTACTCACAGTAATGTCTTCTATACTGCGGAGGAGTGGAGCATGGATACAAGTATGGGGGAGCTCTGTGTCTATATACATATGTATGTACTCACAGTAATGTCTTCTATACTGCGGAGGAGGGGAGCATGGATACAAGTATGGGGGAGCTCAGTGTCTATATACAAATGTATGTACTCACAGTAATGTCTTCTATAGAGGGCAGGATGGGAGCATGGATACAAGTATGGGGGAGCTCAGCGTCTGTATATACAGATGTATGTACTCACAGTAATGTCTTCTATACTGGGCAGGAGGGGAGCATGGATCCAAGTATGGGGGGAGCTCAGCGTCTGTATGCACTCACAGTAATGTCTTCTATACTGCGGAGGAGGGGAGCATGGATACCAGTATGGGGGAGCTCAGCGTCTGTATACACAGATGTATGCACTCACAGTAGTTTCTTCTATACTGCGGAGGAGGGGAGCATGGATACAAGTATGGGGGAGCTCAGCGTCTGTATATACAGATGTATGTACTCACAGTAATGTCTTCTATACTGCGGAGGAGGGGAGCATGGATACAAGTATGGGGGAGCTCAGCGTCTGTATATACAGATGTATGTACTCACAGTAATGTCTTCTATAGAGGGCAGGAGGGGAGCATGGATACAAGTATGGGGGAGCTCAGAGTCTATATACAAATGTATGTACTCACAGTAATGTCTTCTATAGAGGGCAGGAGGGGAGCATAGATACAAGTATGGGGGAGCTCAGTGTCTATATACAGATGTATGTACTCACAGTAATGTCTTCTATGCTTGCTGGACAGCAGGAAAGTACAAATCACTATTGTCACACAGGGGGGCACAGACTTTGGGGAGCTCATTCTTACTGAAGACCATCAGTAGACAGTTATGGGAGATGTCACAAGACCAGATTTTTTTTTTTTTTTTTTTAAAAGGGTATCGTAGGGCTAAGAATCACAAGTTATTTCCAGCTCCATATATCCCCAAATACCATGAACACTTAAGCTGGCTACTACTCGCTCAGCCATAAACACAGATAAGAAGTGACAGGAGGGTATGCATCGAAAGGCTTAGAGAGGCGGCCTGGTACTAGGAGGGGGAGAGACAGTGCAGCACACTGAAATGATGCAGGATTGTGGCCACGAAGAGAAAACATCCATGACTGAATTAGCATATACTAGGTACAGGTCAGGTCAGACGGCCCACCATGTCATGGCCTACCGGGATCCTGCCCGGTAAGACAGATGGTCAGTCCAAGAATGCTTTGAGCTCTGTAGCTTTCTGCACTATAGATTACATATCCTGCACTCAATAGTAGCGCAATCAGAGGATCTGAAAATATGGAGCCGATATGCTAACCACTGCTGTAGAATCACCAACAGCCTGATCAGAAAGGGTGCAGAAGCATGAATATGAAACTGCCTGTGACTGAGAAACAGCATGGTGAGACAACCCCTTTTAGTACTGTAAGCCTGACCTCCAAATCCTTAGATTACATTGGTATATGGAAATCTGTGGCATGCCCCAGCATTCTGATTTAAAAGTTACCGCCCTCTAGACATGTTAAGTGCCACCTTAAGAAGATCAGGAGGGTCTCAATGAATATTCATCTATTAGAGGGTTTAAGTTAAAAGGAGTCCTGCCATGGCGACAGACTTCCTTTAAAGTAGTATTCCCATTGAACTGACTAGCTCGAAAGACAAAAAGATAAACATTCTTATCTATTTTGTTTAATCTCAAAAGATTAAAGCAGGTTTTCTCTCCTGCTCATTTACATATGGTTTCCTAGGTTAATGAACACCTCCATGTTCTAGCAGCTATATCTTATCAGCAGAAGTGGGCTGAGTGGCTAGAGCACTCAGGGGGTGAGTAACCTGTGAAACTATCTGCAAGTACTAACCAATTTTTATTTTAACGCAGTGGGACCGGTGGGCAAATTTTTTTCTTTTTTAATAAAAGTGGAAAAGTACTTTGTCCCCATGCAACATTGCCATCGTATTTATTAGCTTTAAGTGGTTGAAAAAAAAATATGGTAAAAATTATTACCTAATACATTACTGTTCCGATTTTGCTTTGTTTTAAAGATACAGCAGGTTATCTATGCAGCTTCATACAGATCCTTTCCAGTTTACCAACCACCCAGAGGCATAACTAGAGACGCCTGGGCCCCCTTACCAGCCCCTTCCCCGACCACAAACATTTACCAGTATCTCTTAATAGTCATGCAGTTACTAGATAATACTCGATGCTGTTGCCTGTCACCAGGGGCCCGTCTGGTCCCGACACTGGCATGGGCCCCCCCTAGTGACAGACACGGGATGCGACGGCGGGCCCCAATAGAAGTTGCTACATCTGCTATGGTGGTAGTTTCGCCACTACAACCACCTCTGGTTGTTAGTAACCTAGAAAATCATCTGTATGCGAGCAGCATAGATAACCAGCTGTATCTTTAAAATGAAGCAAAATCAGAAGGTTTTTTTTTTGCTTTTTTTAACCTTTGTCCCATGGAGCATTGCCATTGCACTGAATAACATGTAGCCGAAGTAGGAGCTTTCCTCCAGAACCACCTTCAGATAGTTTCCCTGCAAGTCAGTGTCTGTCTGACCCATTAAAGGGACTTTCCACTTTATATATTTAAAAAAAAATAAATTGCCCCTCACCCCAAACACTTACTTTTATTAATACAGGCAGTCCCCGACTTACATCGTTCCGACTTACATACGTCCCATAGTTACAAATGGAGACTTATGGGGCGTGGCTGACATTCAACACTGAGTCACGCCCCATGATAACCAAGTGCCAGCATGCCACAGCTGCACATGAGATACAGAACATTAGGTGAAATCTTCTAAAAAAAGGGCACAGACAGCAAAACAAATGTAAAAACCCTTCCCTGCACTATCCAACACTAAAAAAAATTTTTTTTAGCTGGAATTACATTTAATAAATCTACCGGTTCCGACTTGCATACAATTTCAACTTAAGAACAAACCTACAGTCCCTATCCCGTATGTAACCTGGGGACTGCCTGTACTTAGATACGGTTTCCTAAATTTCTAACCAGCTCTACTCTCTAGCAGCCGCCTTGTCAGCAGCAGGGGGCTGGGTGATTAGAGCACAGCGGTTTTCACTAGGAAACCATCTATAAGCGAGCAGGAGATAACCTGCATTATCTTTAAAATGAAGTAAAACGAGTTTCTGCAGTAATCTGAGGATTACACCTAGAGGATTCTCATGGAAGTGCAGAGGTGAACAGGGCCAAAATCCTAATCTACTAAATCTTTAATTTAGTAGAAAGAGGGTCTTTCAGAAGAACATAAGAAAATATGGGGTCCTTTAATCTGTGCCGCAATACACTATGGACTATTTACCTCTGCTTTATTACCTTGATAATTTTAACATTTAAAGTCATGGGTCTATTTAAAGGGGTTTTCCCCATTAGTAGAAAATAGAGGTTCTAAGGAAGGTGGGTGGGGACTAGCCTACAAAACTTAACTCGCCTTTTAAACCTACTCCATTCCAGCACCACTGGAGGCCCCAATGCGCCCGCCAATGAGGTCACGATCGGTGGTCACATGACAGTACAGCCAATCGCAGGCCTCAGTAGTCCTCTGCCACTCATCCAGGAATCGACCACTGAGGCCCATGTAGAGTGCACAGTCATGTGACTAATGAACTCCACATGGACACTGGACAATGGAGCAGAGAGGGTTTAAAAAGCAAGTGGTTTTAATTTTTTTTATTTTTTTTTTATTAAAAAATTTCCCTTTTTCTAAAAATGGATAACCCCTATAAAGAGCCATGTACAAATGCTTTCTTGCAGGACACATTGTTATTCAATCGCAACAAAGGTCTCAAATATATAGATTTATTTCGTTTTTAAGTATTAAAAGGGGTTTTTAGCACAAAGGCATTTTATGTGTGTATGATTTGTTTGAACGGCCTTTCATTTGACTCAGCAGGCTTGACATCACCATCCCTTTCTCCATAGCGTGCTTACTCTAGTCAAAGATGTGATTATGTAAATAGTTGTGAGTATCTACAATGTAGCTGAAGGGTTAGCACTTCTGCCTTTCAGCATAGTGGTCCTAGGTTCAAATCCCTGCAGGAGCCGAACGTGGATTTTTTTTCACCCTCTTAAAGGGAACCCGTCACATAGGTTATGCCCCCCTTGCTGAGGGCAGCACAAGCCAGTGTCAGACCTGCTGTTTCCAGCACTGTGCCCCTTGTTCTGTAAGATGCTGTAGTTTTAGATCATTTACCTCTCAAATCTTATTCATGAGTGGGTGTTAGCCCCGCCCACCAAAGGCTAGCCCCACCCACTGATAGTTACATGTTTCTACCTATTCAAATTAATAGGTTCATCAGTTGAGGTGGGTGGGGCTTGAAAAAAACTGATTCTTTTCTGGCTGAAAACTGCAGATTTGAGCACTAAATACTCAAAAACTCCAGCATTTTACAGAATAAGGGACACAGCGCTGGAAACAGCATGTCTGACACTGACTTGTGCTGTCCTCAGCCAGGGGGGCATAAACTATGTGACATGTTCTCTTTAATGCACAGACCTGATTAAGGTTTCATTTTATTTGCACGGTTTGACTAATTACTAAGGAGTACAGAGGACGAGAGTAGAATGACAGCACCCGGGGTGATAACTAAGCAGGGAAGATACTGACAGTAGCTGCCTGAAAGGAGAGGTGATGTCTGAGCATGTGCGGCCAGGACTGAGGAGCTCTCGTCACTGGTCGTATCCCCTGGAGAAGAGCTGTACACTATGAATCGCTAAGGGAGCAGCTAAAAACAAAAATGGTGCAGAATTTTTAATAATGATAAATGGTGAAAATGTAATGCAATCTAATTTGCAAGCTTCACACATCAATTTTACTTTGTGGCAAAACCCCTTTAAAACATGTAGGAATAGAGGGCCTTATATATGAAAACTGTCTAGCAGTAAGGCTGTTTAACTGGTAGAGAATTTTCATATATAGGGTCCAAAATGTTTGTTTTTTTTAGTGTTTTTTCCCCCTTTTTAAACAAAAGCATTTTCAAGACCTTTGTAAAACCAAATCCTTATCCTTGTAGTTTGTAGGTGGCTGCTCCTTGTGTAAACTACCTGCTGGCTGCTCTCACCACAAGACTGAAAAAAAAAAAAATTACTAGAGCGTATTATGACCCATTTTTCTATCGCTTGTTTTCTGGCACCAGATGTTGTATGATGCCAAAGCAACAGGAGCCTCCCCGAAATGACTCAATTGAGAAAAGTGGCTCATTTTTCTACAATTGAGACACTTAAGAGCATTTACTGTAATTGTATGAAGGCATCAGGAGGTGTAAAGGAAAAAAAAGTCTCGGAACATGCAGTGACGGCAGAAGGTTTCGGGTCGCTCCCATGCAATGATTTTGGGTTTCATGATGTAGGTTAGGAGTAATGTATATATTTTATAATTATATATATATATATATATATATATATATATATATATATATATATATATATATATATATATATCAGGGTATGTAGGACACCGGGGACAATAGTATGTGGTGTCCTTTTCCATCACATGCTTTGTATGTACCTTATCTGTCATATGCAGTAAAGTAGATCGTATTAGGGTCTGGCAAAACTTTAAAAGGGAATGGCGCAAGTTTATAGAGAGTTGAGTTTTGTAGGCCAGTCCCCACCTCCCTTTTTTTAAAACCTCTGTTTTCTACAAATGTGAAAACCCCTTAAAATAGGCCCATGGCTGGAATTGAAAAATTATCCAGGTAATAAAAGGAGAGATAGACAGTCCATATAGTGTAATGTGGCACAGATTAAAGGACCACACATTTTCTTATAAAGGACTCTCCCAGCGAGCCATGGTCCGAATCTGTTGGCTACAGCAGTGATGCAATAGTTCCCCATTAAAATTGGCGACTAAACCCCAATTTCCAGCTTCCTTTTTTACACTACTTGCAGCAGCTACAGGCAACTTTTTGTACCAATGCATGGATTTCCATAGTGCCGAGCATGGTTCAGCATTTAGTAAGTGGATCTACTGCTCTCATATACTTTTATATTAATGTGTATTATTAATGTTTCTAAATTATGCACATTTCATTTAAGGGTCATAAAGATTTTATATTTTGTATTACAATTAAACTCCTCAAGGCTCTTTGGATCACCGAAATCAATCCCAGACACCAGTGATACTTAGTTTGAGCAATTAAAGGAAAACTACTTAAGCTGCTTTCACATGGAGCGTTCATGCAGAGGGTTTTTTTTTTTTTTTTTTTTTAAACAGAAATGCACAGCATTACTTGCTGTGTATTTCTGCAAAAAAAAAAAAAAAAAAAAGTACCAAAAAACACTGTGAAAGCACCCGTAGGCCCGGTACACACTGCTTATTCAAGCCGTAATTGCAAGCCGGATTTCGCTCGCAATTACGGCTTGAATAAGGGACGGGGGCGCGCTGCCCGCCGGCCCCATAGACTTCCATTATCCACGGTGCGTATTGCGCCTGGATAATGTGCATGTCACTTTCTACCCGCTCGGCGAATCCGCCGGGCGGGGAGGAGCGACGGAATCCATAGTTCTCTATGAGAACTGTGGATTACCATAATGACTGGGACGGATTGGAGCCGTACTGCAGCGCAAATCCGGCGCGCAGTACGGCTCCAATCCGCGCCCAAACGTGCCGTGTGAACATGGCCTTAGGGTATGTTCACACGGCGTATTTTTCTGCGTAAGTGCGCACGCATTTCGCAGCGTACTGCGCTTAATACGCGCACTGCAATTACGTTAATCTATAGTTCTCAGAGAGCTATGGATGACGCCTCGTCCCCCCGCACGTAGAATACTATCGTATTGTACGCGCAGGGAGATAAGTGACATGTCAAGTATTCATGGCGATTACGCGCCGCGAGTAATGCATGTGAATGGGGCCGGCGGTCTGCCAACCACCCCCCGTGCTTTGAGAATATGTGCTGATCAGCATGACTCCCAAAACACCCGGCGTATTGTACGCGCCGCAATTACGCCGTGTGAACGTACCCTTACAGGGTTTTAGCTTTTAACATGTAGGGAAAGGTAAATTAAGACAATTACCAAATACAGTGCTGTTTTGATTTTGCTTTATTCGGGAGACAAAGAAAATTGTATCTACTGTCGTATACACAAGGTTGCCACATGTATGAAAACTGTTTAGGTCTAAAACTCACTTTGCTGCCCATAGCAACCGATTAGAGCCCATAGCAACCAATCAGATCGCCCCTCATTTTTCCAGAGCACTACATGAAATGAAACGAGCGCTCTGATTGGTTGTCGTGGGTAACAAAGTCTTAGACCTAAACCGTTTTCATACATGTGGCCCAAGGTTCTCTTTGATACCGACCACATTACCCTACTCTCTCTCTCTGATCTGAATGCTTCACAAGATGCTGTTGGGACGTGGTGAGTCACTCCCTGTGGAGTCTTCTCTCTAACACAGGAGATTGTTTACCTAAGTTAATGACCGGTTTTGATGACATAGGTAAACATTGGGAGGATTTACTTAAAAGGTATGCAACTGAAGGGCGTAGAGATACAGCCGCAAAGTTTCCATGTTAAAGGGGTATTTTGAAAACATTTAAAGGGATATTCTCACCACACTGATTAGATTCAAAAGGGTCTTTTCAAGCCTTTTAAAGAGACCTTCTTATCACCCCCTACAGCGCTAGAATAGAAAAATGAACCCATACTTACGCCTCCCATTTCGCTGCCAGAGCTCCAGTATTCCTCCCTGGTTCCTCACTGATGTCATGTTCATGGATCACATGACGCTGTAACCAATCTCTGGCCCCTGCAGTCACATGACTGCATGAACACCATGTGACCACGGAGGTCAGTGATTGGCTGCAGCGTCATATGATCCATGAACATGACATCAGTGAGGAACCAGGGAGGAATACTGGAGCTCTGGCATCGCTGCAATGGTGGTGATGGAAGAGGTAAGTATGGGTTAAGTTTCTAGTTAAATACAGTGGAAGATGGTAGGGAGGTTTTTGAAAGTCTTAGGCCATGTTCACACGGCTTATTTTGGGACGGATTTCAGTCCGTATTTCGCGGCGTACTGCGCACAATACGTCTGAAATCCGTCCCTGTCATTACGGTAATCCACAGTTCTCAAAGAGAACTATGAATTCTGTCTCCTCTCCCCACTCGCGAAATACAGCGAGCGGGGAGAAAGTGACATGTTAATTATTCATGGTGGGATATGCACCGTGAATAATGAAGGTCTATGGCGCCGGCGAGCTACCAAGCCCTCCCTTCCCCCCCCCCCGCTGGACGCCGTAATTGTTGGCATCCCCGCAACTACGCCGTGGATAGGCCGTGTAAACATAGCCTTAGAAAACCCCTTTAAAAGATGTATTTAAAGTAAATAAAAGGCAATTACCAAAACACATTGCTGTTCTGCTTTGGTTTCATTTCAGAGTTCAAGTCGTTCTGATCTCCAGCTTGTTCACAGAAGGTTTAACAGGTTACCAACCCCCTCTCCCTGCTCCAGTGGTGACCAGGCTGGTTAAAATCACTCCCTGCTGTGTCTTAGCAGCAGCACAGAAGCTTGTTTATCTTTCTAAGGCTATGTCTTCACACTCCATACATTTTCAGTACTTTTTCAATGTTTTATGTTTTCTAAAATTGCTGACAAAAAAACGACTGAAAACAGATCCCATAGACCTTAATAGTACAAATACCCTGTAGTCTCCACAGAACGTTTTTTTTCTGCTGGTAGACTTTTGAAACATGTTGCACAAAATGACAGCGCAGGTCAGAAAATGTATTGAAGTCTATGTAAAAGTACCGGACTTTTTTTAGCGCATTTTTTTTGCAAAAATCCATAGCAATTATAATGCTGTACATTTCTGGGGGAAAAAAAAAGGCACCAAAAACCAGTCGTTTTTTCAGCAGCTTTTGACAGGCAGTGGACAAAACAACTCAGTTTTATGAACGTTTTTACAATTTGGTTTTCAGCGAGTTTTTTGCTCGATGCGGTTGTCAAGTTGATGACTTAATGGAAAACATTATAATCTGTTCTATTATTACATCCTTATTGAGCTCCCCAGATATTGTGTTTAGACTGCTCTTTATTACATCCTTATCGAGTTCATCAGATATTGTGCCAGACTGCTTTGCTTGGAACAGCAGCGTTGCTTACAGCAAGGAAACAAGGCCTTCAGAAGTTCCTCTTTTGAATGATGCAGAAAGAATAAATTTTTAAAAAAACCGTGGGGCGCTCTTTTTCACAGGGGCGGGTTTTGAAGCGGTAAGGGCCCTGGGGGTTTCCCCGTTGCTTTTTTCCGGGGCCGGGGAAAAATTTTCCAAAATTTCGCGCCCATTTTATTAACTTTGGTTTCCTAGGGGAAACCGCTTTTAAAACACACGCCGCGGTTTGGGTGGCCGGGGCCCTTTTGCCGCGCGTGTTTGGGGGAAATTTCCCCTGTCAATTCTTGACGGGAGCCCCAAAGCGCGGTTGCCGGGGGTTGTGGGCCACGGTTTTTTTCCCCCTCCCTTTATTAATTTGCATGGGGCAAAACCCTGGGCTAAAACCCCACCCCCAAAACCCTGCCCCCCAACCCCCCAGGGTGCAAAACCCGGGGGGGAACCCGGGGTTTTTGGGGGCCGGGGTTTGGGCCACGGGAAACCCGCGACCAAAGCCGCCGTTTAAAGGGGCCTTTTAACCCGCAGATGCAAAAAAAGGGAAAACCTTTTAAAATTTCTATTTTCCCTTTCTGTGGTTTAAAATTTATAATTCCCTTTTGGAACGCCAATCATAGAAAAAAATAATAAAAGTGATTCTTAAAAATTTTAAAAAAGGTTTTTACCCAAGCTGAAAATTCCTGTTAATAAAACAGATCTATATCCCAAACGACCTGTTGGTGTGCATTTTCTCACGCTTCAGTTTGAAAAAAGTTTTTAACCCAATTTGGACAGGACAATAAATTGGAATAGGGAAAGAAACAAAAAGAAAAATTTTCAAAAATCTTTAACATTTTACACCACAAAACCGTGTAGACCATACCCTTTAGAAAGTTTCCCCATGACATAATTTTAAATTTGGGAAATTTACGCTTCAAAATACCCCCTTTGCGGCGAAATTTTGGGGAGTTTTGGGGTTTATATGTGGCTTTTACCACCCCCAAAAATAGGGTTTCCCAAAAATTTGTTTTTTAAGGGGGTTTTTTTACTCATGTAAATACCTCAAGGTATTGACAAGGAACCTAAAAATTTGGGGGCAAAATGAAATAGCCCCCTTAAAAAATTATTTTAATTTGGACCCCGCATTTTTTAAAAAGGGGGAAATTCAATGCGTAAAAAACTTAAATTTGAGGCTTATTTTGGGGGGTTTTTTTTAAGTGCAAAAAAACCCCAAATCAATTTAAAAAAAATGATAGGGTTTAACATACCCTTATGACAAAACAAACCCCCCTTTAAACTCTGTACCCGTTGTTTCCTCCCGGGGAAAAAATACCCCCCCATCACCAATATCCCTCAGCTAGGGATATGCCAGTCCCCCCCCCGCACCCTACACAAAAATTTCTGGAACGGCCTGTGAAGAGCAGGTCTGTGTTTTTTGGGTCCCCACTCAATTTTCAAACGGGAAGCTCCCCTTACTCCCGGGTCCATTTATTTTCCACGGGCTGTGCAGAACAGAGGGGTTTTTTGTAAAAAGGGGGGCCCCTTTTCTCCTTTAAATTTTAAATGGGGGTTTCCCCAACAGGATGCTAGGTAAATTGGGGTTTTAAAAAATTTGCAAGTTGTGCTACATTTCAAAATTTTAAGGAGACAAAAAAAAAAACCCCAAAAAAACAAAAAAAACACACATTGTTTTAAGTTTAAAGGTCACAAAAGCAAAAATTGCGGGCGAAATTTACGGAGGGGGTTTTTGAGGACCCCCCCGCGCGGGTTGGGGCGCGGGGGCCCATAGACACTTTACAACGGCCTTTATTCTCGCCGTTTAGTAAGGGCAGGGTCATTTATCCCCCCCCAATGAAAGGGCCCCGGGAAGCGGGAAGGGAAACGCAATCCTAGTTCCCTATGGGGAACTGTGGATTACCGTAAGGGCCTGGGACAAAAAACCTCGCCCCGTATTGTGCGCAGTACGGCGCGAAACAAAGGGGGGGAAAAAGTCACAATTTCAGCCGGTGAAAAAAAACCCTTTGGATATGTTTTACACTTCGTGTTGACTCCCCGGGTTTACAATAATTTTTTGATCCGGGGTTTGGATCCATGTTTCGGACCCTAAAAATGACCCAAAAACCCATCTAAAAATTTTTCAGTTGATTTAAAGGCTTTCAATGTAAAAAACGCATCGCGGTTTAGGGTGAGTGATCCCGCCCCATATGGGTTTTTTTTGCGCCTTTCTTTTACCCCTTTTAAAGAAAATGACGTCCAATTATGGTTTTTAGTCGCAGCCCGGAACGCCCATTTAAAACTACAGGGCGATCCTTGCTTTTTTCAGTTCCCAAAAAAAATCCAAAAACCGCAGCCAAATTTTGGAAAGCAATTTTTTTTTCAGATTTATGCGCAAACGTTTTTTAATTCTTTTTCCGATCCAAAAGGGTTTTCCAAAAATGCCGGTGAACAAAACCTTTACTCACCCCCTGCCCCATCTCCCCTGAAAACCTTCTGGGGCATGGCACTGGGAAAAACTCTCTTGTGAGCCCCCTTTTATTTACTTCGCTGCTTGAAGGGGTTCCCGTGGTTAACACTTTTACTTTGCAGACCAAATCGAATAAGCTCATGTTTTTTGGGTCCAAAACGGGGCCCCCTTTATGAACCGGTAAGGGAAAAATAGTGGGGGGCCATCTAATTCTGAAATCTTATTACTGTTTGCTTATTTTGGGTGCGGGGGTGGTTTTGGGAGAGGGGGGATAGGGGAACACATTTACTGGGGCCACTTGGGGGGTTTTAAAAAAAAAAAAGCTGGATAAGAACAAGTGTCTTCCAGGCAGGAACTTTTTTAATTTGAATCCAGCAGTAATTTAGACAACTCGCCGAGAAAAAGAGTGGGCTGGATGTGCCCTTGGGGGTGGCAAAATTGGGGGGTTTATTAGGAAGCAAAATCCAAGTGGGCCCCTCGAAAATTCCTTTTTGCATTTTATTGGGCCCCAAAGGGTTTAAAGTTTGCTCTGAACCCAATGTTGAAGTGTGAGAATCTCAATGTAGAATCTCAGTTTTTGTGCTAGTATAGATATTTTGCTGCTCATTTTCCAAAAAAGAGGGGTCCTTTTGAAAATTTTAGGCTATTTCCCACCTACATTAGGAAAAAAAAAAAAAATGACTGAAAATTTGACCTTTTTTTTCCCCAAAGCAATGAAACCAAAAGGTTTTTTTCTTTTTTCGGGAAAAAACCGGAGTTTGCTTCTGGTTTTTTTTTTTCCGGGCGCCCAAAAATTGATTGTATAGGAAGACAATGAAAAAACTCAAAAGTGCTGGTGTATTATACAGCGGACATAAAACAAAACAAAAAACACACAACCTGTGTATACTACAGGTCGGTTTTTTATTATTAGGGTGTGGGGCCTTTCCCGAACCCAATTTTATTTTCCCGGGGGGGTTTTAAAAATACTAAAAACAGACGAAAAACCCAAAAGTTTTTTTCTATGTGTTTGGGCTTGCATAGATTGGCTGCTAAAGGGGTGTCCCGGGTTTTAAATTTTATTTGGGATATTCATTAGGATTTCTTTAGGGATAATAAAGGGCGAGAGGGGGCTTTGGGTTTTAAGGGGTTTGATGTCAAAGGGCAGACTAATGGCCCCCGTTGGGATTTAAAATACTCTGAAAATCAAAAATTTCCAAAAGGATTACAATAATGTCCCTTTTGAAAAAGGGGCCTGGGGAACTATTTAAAGTCGTTAACCCCCCCGAAAATTTAGGACTTACCTATTAGCTCCCAACTGACTGAAAGGCCACGTAAAGATTGTGGAATTGGGGGCAGGGGAAATTGGGGCACAAATAGAAAAAAAAGACCCAAAAACCCCCATCCGAACCCATCAAAGCTTACTATAATCATTCTCAAAAAATGGCCCCCCCCTTTAAACCCCAATGACCCTAAAAAGCCCCCCCAAAATTTGAACTGCTGTCTGGTTACAGACCCTATAGTGCAAAGGGGGCAATTTAAATTGTTCACTAAAAACTGGTAAAAAAAAGAAAAACAGGGGGAGCGATGGAAGCCTTTCCCCCCGGACTTTCCCGCTTTCCATGTTCACCAAATTGGGGGGTGTAAAGCCGGCAAAATCTCCCCAAGTGAGGGAAGTACACAGCACAAGGGCCCCGATAGGAGAAGCACCCTAAATGGATTTTGGTGCCCCATTTTCCCTTTGGGAATTTTTTTTGGCACCATTTAAGGGTGTTTCCCAAAACCTTAAAGGGGGTTTAAAAAATAATAAACACTCCTTTTAAAAAAAAAACCGTATTGGAAAAACCAAAACCCCCCAAACAACACTTTCCCAAAACCCAAAACCCCCCCCATTCCCCCTTTCCCCTGGGCCCCCCCCGCCCCCACCCCTTTTCCCCCCCCCCCCTTTTTTTTTTTTTTTTTTTTCCCCCCCCCCCCCCCCCCCCCCCCCCCCTTTTTTTTTTTTTTTTCCCCTTTTTTTTTTTTTTTTTTTTTTTTTTTTTTCGCCTTGGGCCATGAAAAAAAATAAATAAATAAAAATTTTTCCCCCCCCTTTTAACCAAGGTTTTAGGGAACCAACATTTTATTTTTCCCCCCAAAAAAAATAAATTTTGGGTTTAAAAAAAAAAAAAAAAAAAAAAAAAAAAAAGCACCCCCAAAAAATTTAAAATTTTTTTTTTTTTTTTTCCCCCACCTTTTTTTTTCCCGGTTCAGCAAATTTCCCTACTTGGGGGGTGAAAATGCTGTTTGGGGGGCCCTAAACAGGCGTACCAAGGGGGGGAGGCTATTTTGGCTTTTGGGAAGCAGATATTTGGGGGGGCCATGCGAATTTTGCCTTAAATCCCCAAAGTAGCAGAAAAAGGTTTAAACCTTCAAAAAGTTGCCCTATTTTTGGGTTCCCAAAAACCCCTCAGGGGTCTCATCTAGGATGTAAATTTTTCATTTTTTGGCCCAAGGTGTTTCCATAGTAAAATTTACCCCTTTGGGGCCCTGAAAAAATTTTTAAAAAACCCAAAAACTGCAAATTTTCTGCCATTGTTTTTTCCCCGGTTCTTTTTTGATTTTTACCCCCCACCAAAATGTGGGGGTTTAAAAAGCAAAAAACGGTTTCTATGGGGGGTTGGGACAAATACAATTTAGAAATTTTAAAATTTTGTTTTTGATATTTTATTGACAAGCAAATAATTTGAAATATTTGTAAAAATTTGTGTTTTTAAATTCCGTCAAACCAAAAAAAGGGGGGATTTTTTTTTTCTTTTTTTTTTTTAAAAGGGGGCTGATAAAGGGCTTGTTTTTTTTCAGGGTAAAGGGGAGGGGTTTTTTTGGTTTCCCTTATTGGGGGTTTTTTTGATGCCCTTTGGAAAAGTATTTTTTTCCCAAATTTTTTTGGGGGTAGAAGAACAAAATTTTCAGCAATTTCCTTGGTTTTTTTTTTTGCGTTTTTTTGTTTTTTTTTAAAATTTGTTTTTTTTTTTTTTACAGCGGGCCCCCGTGGGGGTGTAAAGGTCATGTTATCTTTACTCAACACGTCGCTACGATTACAGCGATACCCCAAACATTTTTTTTTATGTTTTTTAAAAAAAAATTTTTTTTCCCCTTTTTTTACAAAAGGAAAACTAAAAAAATTATTTAAAAATTAAAAAAAGGGTTTTTTCATTGCCATAATTTTTTTCCCCTTTTATTTTATAAGCTTGGGAAGGGGTTGTTTTTTTGGTGGGACAAGTTGATTTTTCTGGTATCAATTTTTGACTACCTTTTAATCCAACAGGATAAAAAATAATAAATAAATATCTATCTATACACACACACATACATAAACAACAATCATGGTAGCTTTTTTTTTTTTTAAAACAGAGCTCACCATGCAGTATTTGTGATATGTTAGTTTCACTCTGCTGAGTGATAGGGTATAGCCATAATCCTATTTTATTTTTTTTGTTATAGCACTTGAAAAAAGAAAAAAGTTTTTATTGTGAAAATCATTATTTAGGCATCGCTCTACTCCCGCTTGTCAAAACTTTTTCATATTTCCGTTAGTGGAACAGTGTAAGGGCCTTTTTGTTGCGGGATCAACTGATGTTTCATTAGTACCACTTTGATATTTATATAAAACTTTTTGATCCATTATTAGTACATTTTATTTGCAGTGGGATGAAGAAAAATTGCAATTCTACCAATTTTTTAAAAATTTTTTTACAGCGTTCATTGTGCAGGTTAAATAAGGCAACAATTTATAGGCTAGGTCGTTACACATGTAGTGATATCAAATGTGTACTTTTTAATTTAATTACATTTTTTATTTTACATTTTTAATTTACAAGTTTATGCTGCAATGTTTTAATCCAACGGTCCGGGCAGGGCCTGACAGGACTATGTTATAGACAACCCAAAAGTCAATGTCACACCCCCACACCCACTGCTTAGCCTTCTCACCATAACCATCGATGAAGGACAGAGGGTGCTCGCTCCCTCTGTCAAACTCCTTAGCTGCCAAGGTCGCTATTGATTATGGCAGCCAAGGAGTTAAACGGCCCAGAATGGAGCTATCTCCGCTCCGGACCGCAACTGCAGGAACCTGGCTGCCAGCTCCTTTGTCGGCACACCTCGACATGATGTGCTGTTAAGTCATGGTGCATTAAGGGGTTAATATACACCTGCACAATCCTATAATATGGGATCAACGATAACCCTGAGGGTTGTCCACACAAAAATTTGAAAATGCCACCCAAAATCCAACAGCATCTTCAAGTTGCTGGACCACGCCGCACTGCCATTTTTTGCGCAAAAAACGGAGGTCGGATTTTGGATTCCCGGTGGCCCAGTACATTGGGGCTACAGAAACCTGACATTGGTTCCGCGGAATATAGAACATGTTCTAAATTCTGCCAGTCAAGTTTTTGTTTTAGGAAAACTTCAGTAAAACATCCGTGCTGTATGGACTATAGCACAGATTATTGTACAGTAGGATTTTCAGCAGATTCAAAATACTGAATCTGCTGAAAAACTGCCCAAAATCCTGTGCTGTGTAGACCTGGTCTCTTGTTCTACTTCAAGATTAGGGACATTAATTTTGTATGTCCACACGTCGTATTGCGGCAAGTACTGTATGCGCTGCAATTAGCCAAGCACATACTTTTAAAGTGTGGGGAGGGGCAGCCCCACTCACTTGCATTATCCCCGGGGAAGATGGAGGTAATTGCTAGCGCTCTATGAGAGCTTTGAATTAATGTAGTTACAAGCCGTATTGCAGTGCAATTACACCCCGAAATACGGTCTAAAACAGGCATCCTCAATCTGCGGCCCTCCAGCTGTTGGGAAACTACAACGGCCATCATGCATTTATAGAATCTATATCAGTGGGAATGATGGGAGTTGTAGTTTCCCCAACAGCTGGAGGGCTGCAGATTGAGGATGCCTGGTCTAAAAGATGCCATGTGAACACAGCCTTAAAAGGGTTTTCTCACCACAAAGATCTTATCTCTATGGATGGGGACAGAAAAAAAATAAGTACTTTTGCAACTGGTTTGCATTACCTAAGTCACTTAGTATAGCAGATATGAGCTAATCTGTGAATCTATAACTATTTCTGCAGCAGGTGGACGGGACACGCCCCCTTTTCTGTGATTGGCTGACTAACATTTCATTCAGCCTGTTCAGACACGCCTCCCAGATGGGAAACACCCCCTTTGCTGTGATTAGCTGCCTGCACTGTGCTTACTCCCCTCCGAGATGTTGAAATCTCAAGTGCCTGTGATGATTGTGTGTGTATAGTAAGGGCCGTCTCAGCTTCTCTCTATGTGATAGCTCTATGTAAAGGATCTGGGCAATTACTGAGTCTCAAGCTACTAGATTCACTCTCTCCTTATATAAAACACAGCCCTATACACTGCTCACTCCTCCCCATATAACGCAGCCTATGCAGTCTGCTCTACCTCCTAGCCTAAGGGCAACTTCCGGCCCGAAATGCGTCAGCCTACTATTTACCAGCCCCTCTGACCATGCTTGCACACATGTTTGCTTTATTGTATCTCCTTTTTTGCTTTTAATCGCTTCAAATAAATTGGAATATATTTTATCTTATTATCGACTGGTGCCAATCAACCTTCACTTCTTTGCTCTGGATTCTATTGCGTTACATGGGACGGTTTGAGCACGTTGTTACTACGTACAGCTGAAACAAAAGGGGTGGGGTTTTTTCTTTTTTAAGTCTTTTTTACTTCCTGCCTGAAAAAGGGGGGGGAGGGGGCAGCCAGGGGTTGGAGTAAAAAGCCAAACCCCAAAAAAACCCCCTCATCCCGGGATTTTTTAAAGTGAAACTTTACTGTAGTAAAATGGTCATCAGGCTGTTTATCCCTTATGATAAAATAATAAAAGCTATTTAGGTAGAACAGACACTTTAAACAAAAGGGTAAAATTTTTTGATCTTTTGAACACTTGTGGGGAGAGTTGAGAAAAGCTGTTTTTGTACCCAAAGTCCAGTCTGCACCAACATTGGGGAATGTGTTAGAAGAGACCTGGGATCAGATTTTGGTCAATATATGCTTGAATGCGATCCAGAGCCCAGAAGGATTCAGGTGAGCTAAAAAACCAAAGGGGATTTCCCAAATACTAAAAAAAATAATAAAAATTTACATTTTAAATTTTTAGGAGAAAACAGTAAAAATGCAGTTACAGAAAAGAATCTGCAGAACTGAGCAGATGCTAAATACTTGCAAGTCACATTTATGTCTAAGATGGGTAAGATTACTGTATATAAAATTACAGTAGCCTCATGTACAAAGCTGTAGTGGATGGGAGATATGGAGCCGGGAAAGCCCACAAGTTCAAAACATTGTTACCATTTTGCTTGTCGGGGTAAAATATATTTATTTGGATATGACTTTAGAACCCCAAAACAATTTTAAAATATGCAAAACCCACTGCAGGAACATTTGTGGAGTCTCTGAATTTGTTCTGAGAAATAGTATTGCCTCCATCAGATCCTACCTAGATGACCTCACAGCTGATCTCATTTCCAGGATAGAGAACGGCCTCTCTACACTAACTTGGGTTGGGGTCAAAGCGGTGACCACAGGGGCAACATCTCTAACAATGTTAGGGTATAAAGGAATTGCCCCAGCCACCGTCAGTTTTGATGAATGGTTGAACTCTTCTACTTCTTTGAAAGCAGGTGAAAAATTTTGCTGAAATCTGTTTGCCCCGAGAGCAGAATCTTTTCCCCTGGGGGCAGCGCTTTGCCTGCTCCATGTCATCAATTACACTCCTCATGTGATTAAGGTGGAGATTGGGAGCAGTACCACTGGCCGACCCAATTCCCCTTGCTCTTTGCACTGCATCAAACTAACTGGACCAACTTAAATTTTATATTTTGGAGTCGCTTTTATGCGACCCCCGCTCCCGCAAAAAGCACCGACTCAGACTCCACAGCCTTGTTTGGGAAACGGGCTTTCTCACATTGGTTTCATCAGTTCAGTTCAGGCAGATGTTCTGGTTACAAAGAGCTTGTGAGGGAGGGAAGCTCTGCTATGGAAGTGCAAAAGGTCCCGCAGAGCTGTGACACCCACTCCCTTCCACTGAACCTAAAAAAAAAAGAATGAATGTTCACACTCTCAGTGAGGGAGACCGCCTACTAAAGGGAGAAGATACGCCCCTGTATTTGAAGCTGTAACAGATAGAACCAGCTCTAGTCTGAGAAAGCGTGTAATGATAAAACCCCTTTAAAGAAATATACAAAATATATAAAATTTCTGTAAGATTAATGTTCACAACCCAGTAATTCTGTAACAAAAGGCATTCAGTTTCCACACACAGACCTGGTGCTTCTCTCCAAGGCTCTGTCTCCACGGCATACCGTAGCAATATACTCATATTTTGAGCTTTTAGGATTTTAAAAGCACCAAAAATACGATTGATTGTGCAGCCCCATAGACTAAAATAGAAAAGATGAGCTTAGTTCCAAGGTCGCTTTCATGAGCTTTTGCCGCTTTATACAAATGTTTAAAATCCCGGTGTTTTTTAGTTTTTTCCCCTTTTTTTCCATTAATTAATTTATGGGGGCGAAAAGAAAAAAAAAAAACCAACGCTTTTTTTGGGGGGAAAAACGTGAAAAACCGCAGTTTTTTGCACGGGGGAAAAAAAAAAAAAAAAAAAAATTTGATTTCGGCCTTTTTTTTTGGACCATGCAGTGTAACCCTACCAAAGATAATTTTGCCTCCTTTTCTGCAAAAAATTGCCTCCCCCTTCTGGGTTGGTTTCTCTCTGCCTGATGAAGGGAAAACCCAAAAGTTTAGTTAAAGAAAACGGACAATTGAAAAACTGAACATTTTTTTTGAAAAAAAGTATTTTTTTCTAAGTGTTTATTTTTTTAAACCTATGTACGTTGCTTCAATAATCTGCTGGATGAATAGGGGGTGAAAAGGGTCCGCCTTTGCAGATGGTCGTTGCAATAAAGTTTTTTGCATTATAAGAAGTCGCCCCTATAAATATACATAGGGCAATACCCAAAAACAGCTGTCTGCAGATGAATCAACTGGCAAAAGACAGTTCACACGCCATATTGCGACGTATACCTGTGCGCGCCGCAATACGTCTACTGTTGAAAGTACACACTGGCCTGCACATACTTTCAACAGCGCCACGGCCTGGCCTCCTACTACTTACATTTTCCCCAACACATAATCGCCCGAAAGAAGCGACAGGTCACTTCTGTTTATGGTGCGTACTTCTGCGGAAAATGGCGGATACCATAGCGCTCACGGCTATGATTTTACTGTATTTGCGGGCCGTACTCCAGGCACATTCCAGCACAATTACACCCCACAAATATGTTGTATGAACAGACCCGAAATCCTTTTCACAGAGTCGGATGTGACTTGAGGGAGCTGCAGACCTATATCCTAAATCATGAAGGAAGCTCAATGAATCAGCTTATGTTCATGTAGCTGCAGTAAACCATAACTCTAACTGCTGTAAAAAGCAGTATTAAATTTTTTCGCCACAAAGATTAGCTTTCAATATAAAGACTTTTTCTAAATATATTGCTTTGTTGATTTTACTTTAGTCATGCGATTAAAGCAAAAAAATAATCAAAAATAAATAACCACTTGATTGCACACAAGCTGCTATGGTAACCTGCATAGCAGACGGACTCTTATCTGATTAACCTACAGAGCAGGGAGTCAAGGACAAGGGACTGAGCTCCAGAGAAAAAGTAATTAACTCTAACAAGATTAGCATCTGTTTACACAGATAAGGACACTGCATTCAGTGCTCACAGCGCCTGTAGCTTTTGTTTAACCCCTTAAGCTCCAAGCCTGAAAAGGCCTTAATGACCAGCAACATTTTTTTTTTATATACATTTTTAATATTCTTTCTATACCGACGGCAGGTTTGATATACAGATAGCCCTGGGGCTACTCTAGGTCCCCAGGGCTGATTGTACAAACGTTTCCCGGGCTCCATCGGGTCACCAGCAGTCCCATTCACCCGACAGAGCAGGGGAACGACCAAGGATTATGCTGTGGTCACTGACCACTCTTCTTTTATCAGATTACCAGTGTTTGACTTGTGATCCCTGACCAGTGATGTACATCAGCACCTGTCCTGCAAGTAAAAATATATACTTAATACTCACAAAAAGTTAGGGATATTTGACTTTCGGTTGACATTTCAGAATGATCAAAAAAAATTGTGAAATTTTTTTTAAATGCACATGTCCAACTGCTCAATGCTTCAGTACTTTTTGCAGAACTTGTCGATCTCTAACAAAGCTTAAGGGCACAATTCACTACAAGTGTTTGATCTCTGAACCACCCAATAGATTTAGGGGATCAATTTGAATTGGGAGTCCTCCTCATCATGCTGCAACATTTTGACATCATGAGACCAGGACAACACCTTACAATTAATCCACAGTACCTCGCCATTGCTAGGCTTCAAGCAGGATGCTCTCAGACGGAAGTGGCCACTGAGCTTAGAGTGTCACAGCGTGTCAGCAGCAGGTTGTATCAGTGATACAGAGAGACTGGAGGAGTCACAGAAAGGAAAAGAAGTGGACGCCCTTTGGCTCCATCACACACTGATGACTGCTTCATTGTAACCAACCCCTTCAGAACCGGATGATGAATGTCACACAACTCCAGATACGTTTAAGGGAGACGAGAGGCAACCAAGCGTCACGTCAGACCATTTGTAACTGCTTATATCAGCGTGGTCTGCGTGATAGATGACCAGCAGTGGTACCTGTCCGCACCACCAGGCACAAGCATCATAGTCTTGCATTGACCATGGAGCATCTACGCTGGATGAAGGATCAGTGGTCCTCAGTCAGGTCCCCTTGCCGATCGTCTAGCACACAGACCACGCTGCTGTAAATGGTTACGAATGGTCTGACGTGACACTTTGTTGCCTCTCACCTCCCTTAAACGTGCCTGGAGTTGTGCGGCATTCATCATCCAGTCCCGCAGGACATAGCTTACAATGAAGCGGTCATCAGTGTGTGACTGAGCCAAAGGATGTCCACCTTTTTGCCTTTCTGTGACTCTTCCAGTCTCTCTTTAGCTGATACAACCACCTGATGACACTACTAAGCTCAGTAGCCACTTCCGTCTGAGAGCATCCTGCTTGAAGCCCTGCAATGGCGAGGTGCTGTTGATCAATTGCAAGGTGTGGTCTTGGTTTTGTGATGTCAAAATGTGAACAGTAGGATGAGGAGGACTGTTTAAATCCCAATTCAAATTGATCCCCTACATTTATTGGGGTTCAGGGGTCAAACGTCTGTTGTGAATTTTGCTATTAAGCTCCTTGTTAGAGATCAGCAACTTGAGCAACAAGTTCTGTAACACTGAACAGTTGGACAAGTGCATCAGATAGTAAGATATGGTCTCATTTAATTCATTTAAAAGATTTTTCAAGAAATGTTATGTCCATCCTGAAATTTTTCAACCAAAAGCCGAATATTTCTAACTCTTTGTGAGCAGTGTACATTGAGCAATAGACTTTACTGTAGTCATTAGATAAGAGCGATTTAACGTGTTCTTAATTGCACACAGGTGTCTATAGTTACCTGCATACCAGATGAACATCTGAATAGCTGACAGCAAGGAGCGACATTACCTCAGTGAGAGACTGAGATTGAAACCAACTAGTTATATCTAACAAGATTAGCTTCACTAAACAAAAGGTACATGTGCTGTGAAAAGCATCTCTTTATCCGTAACCTTGTCAGAGACAACATCTCCTGCACTGTTGGATGAACAGCTCACTAGAAGTTGAATATGCTGATCACCAAGCTTAAGAACCGCCCACAGTCTGAGGAGACAGAGCAAGTACAAAACTACTAAAGTGTGGTGAAAAAACCCCTTTAAATATGGTGTAAAAAGTAATAAAAATAAACTAATTCAGAAAAACGCTTTATGTTCTCAAGGCAAAAAAAAAAAAAAATGAAACGAATTTATAGGTGTACTCAAACTAGTCGTCCCCGTCCCCCCCCCCCCAAAAAATACAACTTTTCCCGCATAAAACAAGTTCTTATACAGCTGTGATGGGGACTAAATAGCTGAAAGGTATGTCTGCTCTCCTCCATGTTCCTGCTTCAGCCATTTTGTCAGCTTTCAGTTTACTAAAGGTTTTCACACAGCCCGAGACCACCTTTTCTTTGGCAAACACCCAATTCCTCATGGTCAAGACTCCCAGTTTCAAGAATTCTACTTCCATGGTCAAATGTGAAGAGATACATACATAATGTTGCTGTGTATATGCCAGGGATAGATACGATTGTTTGAAGGACTACAATGACAGGGTTATTGGGAAGATCGCCAACGCTATCGGTCATCAACAAAAAATTTTTATTGATGAAATATTGTGTGTTCTTTTTTGTCTAAATTTTTTGTATTTTTCATTTAATTTGTGGTAAATATTAAAAAAAATGCATAATTTTCAATATTTCCCACTCAGCCACCAGAGGGAGCACAAAGAAAAAAAAAAAAAAAAGTTTGGCTCACATACAAACAGGATGTAATAAGGCTGTGCTGTAAATGTGGGCTGGTCTGGTGGTGACCTCACACGCCTCCCCCTCTCCTTGTCTGTGTGAAAAGGAGGGGGAGGTGGATTGTGGACTCTGTAGCCACTGAATTGCCTTTTTGTTGGTGACTAAGGACACCATATAGAGCTGCTATTTATCCATAGCTGAAAAAGGAATAGCCAGAGTGAAATCGTGATTACATTTACTATTTCACTATGGCTATGCGGAAGGAACGCCACAGTATATGTCCGTATTCCTGCTCTCAGGTATCCACAGGTATAGGGCCAACGTCCACATATCCTAAGAACTAATATTATGTTTAGTTCACATGTGAACATAAGGCTCTGTCTACCCTGCAGTGGACCCAAAAAAACACACCTGAAAACCAAATCCTAAAAACCTTCATAAAACGTGTTTTGTCCGCTGCCTGTCAAAAGCTGCTGAAAAAACGTATTTTTAGCATCAGAAGTGATAAAACTGTATTGGCGCCAAAATCAATTAAAAAAACTGATTCTACCGCCAAAATCCGTAAAAAAAAAAAAAGTTCTAGCGCCAAAATCTGTACAGTATTTAAAAATAAATTCTTGCGTCAAAATCCGTAAAAAAATGTATTTTTAGCTTCAGAAGAGAGAGCACTTTTAGTGGAAAAATCTTAAATTGCACAAAAATCATTAGCGACAAAAGCATGATCACTTTATTACGAACGAGGACACATCGGACACTTGTCTGCAGAATTGATAAGGTATAACCACACGCGACTGCTGCTTCTCTGGCAAGCCTTGATGGAGCACATAGCAGATGTTCAGTACCCGCTCCTCAACCCTCTGGGCTCCACCATCATGGCTGCCTGCTCCCTATAGCTGTGACCTGCAGGCACTAGAGCAGAGCTGAGTTCACAACAGGGAGGGATGTAGCTGAAGAGATTTAGTTGGGAGACGTCTGAACTCCCTTATGCACAGTGAGTGCTTTACCGCTGCTTCCTGTGTGTTGTGCAATCACACAGTACAGAGCTGCCTCTGAAGAGGGCAGTGTTCAGTACACACAAGTATCAGTAATAACTCTCTATACAAGCTCACAGTGAAAACAAAAAGGTTATAGAAAACACTCAATACTGAAAAAAAAAAAATGCGACACATTCCCTTTAATATGTGTGTTTGCTTCAATAAAAGTGTAATCTGATTCAGTTTCTCTCAGAGTCTTGGTCAATTGCTCCGAGCTCAGATACAAACAACTTGGACTTCCTGTAGTATTATCTTTAAAGGAGTTGTCTCCCTACAGGGTTTCAAAGGATGCATGAATGAAATACTCTGTCACTTCCTGGTTCAGACTGACTAATTTGCATAAGCGCCATGCTTGTACAGCTCCTTGCCTGTTCAGTTGCTAATTAGATCAGATTAGCTTCTCAAACTGCTCACAGAACTTCTTATCTGATCCCTCTAACAAAAGCCCTAATTACAGTTCTGTTTACTTGAGATAAATCAAGCTTTTTACTGCCTGGCAGCATGGACACTGTGGACACTGCCCAGACCTGTGTGATGACTCACTCACTGTTATCTCCGTGACCAAACCTCAGGGGGAGATTTGTTTACAGGTTGGTTACCAAGGGAACTGAAATAGCCAGGGAGGTCATAAATTCACTTGTATCTCCTTAGGGAAAACAGAGGAACAAAGCAATATATTTGGAAAATGTCTATTTTGTGTTCCCTACAATTTGAAAGCTATTCTTTGTAGCGAGACAACCCCTTTGAGGGCTTATCCAGGTGACCCCATTGGATCTCCAAAAAAACATTGAGCAGAGCTAAACTGCACATCCCGACGCGCTGCAGGTTTGTACTATGGCCTTTTGCATGTGTGCTCCCTTTCTATGGCATCTGATAGGCACCTTTGCAGACCGAGGTTTGATAGCACGGGATAAAAACAACCAGTTCTCCCAAGACAGTAGCGGTATCCGGTCCAGTAAGGATATGTTCACAAGGGGGCAGACAGACTGAAGATTTCCATAGAAGAAAGTCTGCAGCGGTTTCACTGTAAATCTCTAGCCAAAAATCAGCAGCCGTTGGAGAGGGATTTGCTTGGAATTCACTGCACATTTTTCTCAAACTGACCTCTACAGGAAAAGGCGGAATCCATAGGAAACCTTTATCTGCAGATTTTGGGTTCTCCCAATGAAGTTGATGTAGAAAACCTGTGATAATACCTACAGGAAAATCTGCAACAAAATCCATACCACTGGGTGCAGTTTTTTGGGTGTGGATTTACAGGGGGGGAAAAAACACACTGCAGCGGATCCACTGTAAGTGAATGTATCCTTAAAGGGGTTTTTTCAGCACGCTGAGTCATTGGCTCACACAGGCAGTTTTCCATTCACACTGTCTCCTCAGACCCTTACCCTGACAGAGCAGGAGATTGTTAACAAAATTATACATAACTCCATGCTCCTTAGTGCTAACAGCGCTTGTACCTTTTTTCCTGCAGCTAATCTTGTATAACTCCTTAACGACCGCCCACCGTCTTTAGACGGCGGGCATTTCAGGTCGTTCGTCTGCAGCGACGTCTTTAGACGTCGCTGCAGACATCGGAGTTTGTGGCGCCCGGCGCCGCAATTGTGCTGGGATCGGGGCTGTGCTACACAGCCCCGATCCCAGAGCATGTCCTGCAGGCATCGGGTAGCGGCGGAAACCTCCGCAACCCGATGCTTTAACCCTTTGATTGCGGTGGTGCGTTACTGCAGCGCAATCAAAGGGATCCCCTGCTCTGTCGGGTGATCGGAACACCCGGTGACCCGACAGAGCTCAGGGACAAGTACAAAAAACCCCATAAAAAGTGTTAAAAAAAATTATAAAATAAAAAATAAATATTTAATTAAAAATAATTGTGCATAAATTACACACACAAAAAAACCTACACATATTTGGTATCCACACGACCGTAATAACCTGTAGAATTAATCTAACAGGTTATTAAGTGTGAAATGTGAATGGTGTAAAAAATAAAAATAAAAAAAATTTTAAAAAAAAATACTGCAATTATTTAAAAATGAAATTAAACTATTTCCCCCATAAAGTACAACTCGTCTCGAATACAACGAGTCCACATCCAACTGAGTCATTGAAAAAATAAAAAAAAAGTTACAGCTGTTGAAACGCAAGGAGGCAAAAACTAAAAAAAAATGTTCTGGTCATGAGCTACTTTTCAGGCGTTCGGCTTAAGGGGTTAATATAATTAGTTCACTCACTGCTCAGTCCCAGTCAGTCTGTCCCCAGGATGATGTCACTCCTGCTCTCAGCTTACAGGTATGCAGGTTATCATAGATACCTCTGTGCAGTGAGAGACCTGCCAGCTGCCCTTCCGTTCCTGGACACCAAGGGGGTCACCGCCAGCTGCCCTTCCGTTCCTGGACACCAAGGGGGTCACCGCCAGCTGCCCTTCCGTTCCTGGACACCAAGGGGGTCACCGCCAGCTGCCCTTCCGTTCCTGGACACCAAGGGGGTCACCGCCAGCTGCCCTTCCGTTCCTGGATACCAAGGGGGTCACCGCCAGCTGCCCTTGTGTCCCAGGGTAATGAAAGGGTTAGTGTATACCAGGCGGGACAGTGCCATTCACTTCTCTAGGCTCCAACAAGGTCATTGCAACCCGGATTATAAGTGATCTGTAGGTACAGTGCACACCTTTGACGAAAACTAGGATTCCTAGAAAGTGCATCTGACACTCCAAAAACTACATCAAGAGTCGCCCTGTGACGTCTTGAAATAACAATTCTGGAGCCCCTTCTCTTATATCTCTATGTTGTGCTGTTCCTCTGTTATTCCTCCTAGAGTGAATCTGTCAGCTGGGCGTTACCAACTGGGGCGGAGGGTGTTGTGCTATCTGTCCAGAGCCGACAGTGCTACATGTACTTGCAACCTGAAGCCAGGATAGGTACAAGTGAAACAGAGCAATTAGCTGTGAACCCTGTGGCTAAGTCATATTTTCGCCACCGAATCGCACAAAATGTTTTTTTTTGGGGATGGACGCCACATGCACGGACGCTGTATGTAGGTTCTGTCGTGTGATGAAGAAACTGAGCAACATGTCACAAATATAAGGGTAGGTTCACACTGCGTTTTTGGATCCAAAAATTGCATGCAGCTGCGTGTTTGGCTGCAGCGGGATTGCACCTTATAGTTTTTAAATAGGGCGTCTGCTGCGTCCAACGGATCAAGAATTGACAAGACAGTTCTTAGAACTTATCCGAAAGAGGCAAGTAAACACGTATCAGCGTATATTTGCTGTACATGTCAATGTGAAGAATTACACTGTTTGCGATTTGTACCTATGCATGATCATACAAATAAAGTTGATCAGTGAATTTAAAAAAAAAAACACACACATCGGCGATCACTCGTCTGAATGTTGTTGATGCGCGTTTTATATTGAAAGCAATGTAAATCACACTGCACGTTGTTAGATGCGGGTCTGGGTCCGTCTAGACTGAACACTGTGTGAACAAGCCCTAAGGCCAATACTAAAGTAAAGCAAAACGCCAGGGATCTGCTGATGTGTAGAGCGCGCCTGCCGCTCACAGGACTGGAGGGCGAGATGGGGATAGTAGGTGCTGTGCTCTCTATCTCTGGGGCTGTACAAGGTCTCATCTATTCCATTGCTTGTAAGGTGACGGAGTTGTCTATGTATGTAGGTAGTTTGCTGTATACATAAAATGTGACCGCCTCATCCTGCTGCTTGGTAAAACCGGCCGCTCCCCTGTGAGTCACTGACTGTCACATGCCGGCGTCACAGCAAGAAAACGAAACTGAAACTCAAGACAAATACCTCACATCTCTCACAATCCACCGAGCCTCCAGCATCAGCAGGGAACCCAGGCAGAACCAGGGAGGCCCAGGCGGGACTAGCAGAACCAAAACCAGGGAGGCCCAGGCAGAACCAGGGAGGCCCAGGCGGGACTAGCAGAACCAAAACCAGGGAACCCAGGCAGAACCAGGGAGGCCCAGGCGGGAGCAAAAAGGGAGGCCCAGCAGAAAAGGGGGGGAACCAGAACAAAACCAGGGAACCCAGGCAGAACCAGGGAGGCCCAGGCGGGACTAGCAGAACCAAAACCAGGGAACCAAGGCAGAACCAGGGAGGCCCAGGCGGGACTAGCAGAACCAAAACCAGGGAACCAAGGCAGAACCAGGGAGGCCCAGGCGGGACTAGCAGAACCAAAACCAGGGAGGCCCAGGCAGTACTGACAGAACCAGAACCAGGGAGGCCCAGGCAGTACTGACAGAACCAGAACCAGGGAGGCCCAGGCAGTACTGACAGAACCAAAACCAGGCAGAACCAGGGAGGCCCAGGCAGTACTGACAGAACCACAACCAGGGACCAAGGCAGAACCAGGACCAGCCGGGAGGCCTAGGCAGACCAAAACCAGGAAAAAAGAAACCAGGAGGCCCAGGCAGTACTAGGAAAACAAAAGAACCCAGAACCAGGGAGGCCCAGGCGGGTACAACAAACCAGAACCAGAACCAGGGAGGCCCAGGCGGGACTAGCAGAACCAAAACCAGGGAACCAAGGCAGAACCAGGGAGGCCCAGGCAGAACCAGGGAGGCCCAGGCGTGACTAGCAAAACCCAAAACCAAAACCCAGGGAGGCCCCAGGCAGAAAACCAGGGGCCCCCAAGGTGACTAAGCAGAACCAAAACCAGGGAGGCCAAGGCAGAACTGACAGAACGCAGATACCAGGGCCCAAGGGTGCTACAGAACAAACCCAAAAACCGGAGGCCCAGGCGGAACTAGCAGAACCAAACCCAGGGAACAAAAGCAGAACCAGGGAGGCCCAGGCAGTACTGACAGAACCAAAACCAGGGAGGCCCAGGTGGTACAGACAAAACCAGGAGGGCCCCAAGTGGTACTAACAGAACCAAAACCAGGAAGGCCAAGGCAGAACAAGGCAGTACTGACAGAACCAGAGGGCCCCAAGTGGTGCTAACAAAACCCAAACCACGGAGGCCCAGGCAGTACCAAAATCAGGGAACCAAGGCAGAACCAGGGAGGCCCAGGTGGTAATAGCAGAACCAAAATCAGAACCAGGGAGCAAAAGCAGACCCAGAACCTGGGAACCTCAGAGAGGCAGAACCCAGAAGCCTCAGGGAGGCAAAAGCAGAACCAACACCAGGGAACCAACCCAGAATCAGGGAGCCCAGGCAGCACTAGCAGAACCACTACCAAATCCAGCACAGGGCTGTGGCATCGGAGTCGTTATAAAATGGACCGGCTCCGACTCCCAAAATATATAATTAGTTGGTCCAGTTAGTTCGATGCAAAGAGCAAGAGGAATTGGGTCCGGCCAGTGCTACTGCTCCCATATCTTCAGTCTCATCACATGAGGAGTGTAAGTGATGACATGGAGCAGGCAAAGCACTGCCCCAGGGGGGAAGATTCTGCTCCCAGGGCATACAGATTTCAGCAAAATTTTCACCTGCTTTCAAAGAAGTAGAAGATCAACCATTCATCAAAACTGACTGTGGCTGAGGCAATTCCTTTATACCCTGACATTGTTAGAGATGTTGCCCCTGTAGTCACCGCTTTGCCCCCAACCCAAGTTAGTGTAGAGAGGCCAGTCTCTAGCCTGGAGATCAGATGTGAGGTCTTCTATGAAGGATATGATGGAGATGATACTATTTCTCAGAACAATTTCATAGACTCCACAAGTGTCATTCAGGACGTTTTTGTTTAAAAACTTACTGCAGCAAAGTCTTTTGTGCGCTACAGTCATATCCAATAAATATATTTACACTGAAAAGCAAAAGGATAACAATGTCTTGAACTTGTGACTTTCAGGCTCCATATCTCACCCTCCACTACAGCTTTGACTACCATCATTTTATAGACAATCATCTTGGCTCTAATACATAACTTTGACCTACAACTATTTAGCATATGCTTAGTTCTGCAGATTCTTGCATTGTTACTGTTTGCTCCTGGTGGTGGGACAATGTTTTTCTACTTGTAGAATACAAATTACAACCTGTTCTCACATTCCCTAATAGCTCAGTGAAAAGAGACACAGCATCATCCAGATCGATAGTGTCTGTGGGCCAAGAAAATTGCCGAACTGCATCATGTGAGGCCCTGACAGCGGGAAGAATAGGAAATTAAGTCCATCTATTCAGAAGCCAAGATGGGGAGTCCAGGCAAAATATCAGAGCCAACAAGTCGCTCATCACAAGGTCGATCAGTTCTAACGCTAAGACACAGCAGTGGAGGCGGCTTGTAGGCTTCGTAAGAGTGAGATCACAGACGTCCATGCAAGCACCGGGCGCATTACACAGGTCTGGAATAATGGCCCGAAGAAAGGTGAAGAAGCCGCAACCTCAATTTCCTCGTAAGAAGCGTTGACAAAGTTTGCAAAAAAGTACGAAAAATGGAAGATTGGAAATGGGTGATTTAGAGCGATGAGATGAAAGTCAATAGACCGGGCTCTGATGGGGGGAATGGGTCTGGAAGAATCAAGGGAAAAGGGGCTAATGGACCAAGAAATTGAAGAACTTGTCAAGTTCTCCGAAGGAAGCCTGAAGATATAGGGAGGGGTCACAGCCAGAGATGTTGGATTCTTGATCAGGATCAATGATGACTTCAATGCTGAGCTCTATGTAAGGGTCCTACAAGATCATACACTCGAGTACTATAGGGGTTAAAAGGACGACAGTGTCCAGCAGGACAACGACCTGAAGCAGACGTCAAGGTTGGAGAAGGAATGGTTCAATGACAATGAGGGAGAGTTGCTGGATCGGCCTCCACAGTCCCCAGACCTCAACCCAATCCAACACGTGTTGGGGGAGGTGAAGAAAAAGCTGTATTTGCCATGGATAGATAGGACTGTTTGGACTAAGTACCAGGGCTGTGGAGTCGGAGTCGTGGAGTCGGTGGCTGTTTTGCAGGAGTCGGAGTCATCATAAAAGGGACTGACTCCGAAAACATATAATAAGTTGGTCCAGTTAGTTCGATGCAAAGAGCAATTGGGTCCGGCCAGTGCTGCTGCTCCCATATCTTCAGCCTCATCACATGAGGAGTGTAATTGATGACTGGAGCAGGCAAAGCGCTGCCCCAGGGGAAAAGATTCCGCTCCCAGGGCAAACAGATTTCAGCAAAACTTTTCACCTGTTTTCAAAGAAGTAGAAGAGTTCAACCGTTCAATAAAAACTGACTGTGACTGAGGCAATTCCTTTATACCCTGACATTGTTAGAGATGTTGCCCCTGTGGTCACCGCTTTGCTACCAACCCAAGTTAGTGTAGAGAGGCCGTTCTCTAGCCTGGAAATAATGAGATCAGATTGAGGTCATGTATGCAGGATCTCATGGAGGCAATACTATTTCTCAGAACAAATTCAGAGACTCCACAAATGTTCCTGCAGTGTTTTGCATATTTACAATTTTTTTGGTGTTCTAAAGTCATATCCAATAAATATATTTTACACTGACAAGCAAAATGGTAACAATGTTTTGAACTTGTGACTTTCAGGCTTCATATCTCACCATCCACCACAGCTTTGTACATGAGGTACTGTAATTTTATATACAGTCATCTTACCTATCTTATACATAAATTTGACTTGCAAGTATTTAGCATCTGCTGAGTTCTGCAGATTCTTTCCTGTAACTGCATTGTTACCGTTTTGCTCCTAAAAATCAAAGTCTTTATTTTTATTATTTTGTTAGTATTTGGGAAATTCACCTTTGGTTTTCAGCTCTGCCTGAATCCTTATTGGCTCTGAATCAGATTCGAGCATATCTTGACCAAAATCTGATCCCAGGTCTCTTCTACACGTTCCCGATGTTGGTGCAGACTGGACTTGGATACAAATACAGCTTTTTCTTCAACTCAACCCACAAGTGTTCAAAAGATCAAAACATTGTTACCCTTTTGCTTGTCAGTGTCTGTTCTACCTAAATAGTTTGATGATTGTATCATGAGGTGATAAACAGCCTGATGGGACCATTTTACTACAGTAAAGTTATCACTTAAACATGCGCCATGTATGAGGGAGTCGGAGTCAGGAGTCGGAGGTTTGGGAAATTGAGGAGTCGGGGCTTCGGCTTGCCGACTCCACAGCCCTGCTAAGTACAATGGCGGATGTTATAGGGAAGTGCCA
>JAODAL010007835.1:85000-122215 GCA_025379985.1 Phyllomedusa bahiana | reverse complement strand
TTTAAAAAAATGTTTGATTTTTGTTCATCCCGCAGCACATAAAATGGAATAAAAAGTTATCAAAAACTCATCTAAATGCCAAAGTGGTTACAATTAAAACATCAGTTCATCCCACAAAAAAAAGTCCTTACACAGCTCTGTATGCGGAAAAATAAAAGTTATGGCTATCAGAAGACAGCGATGCATAAATATTGTTTTACACAATAAAAAACACTCTTTTTTTTTAAGCACTTCAGCATAAAAAAAACTATAAATTGGGTATTGCTATAACTGTCTCAACCCAGGAAGTAAAAATAACATATACTGCACAGTGAGCGCTGTTAAAAATAAAATTAAAAACCACTACAAGGATTGCAGTATTTTATTCACCCTGCCTTCCCAAAAAATGGATTTAAAACCGATCAAAAAGCCATCTCCCCCAAAAATTATATCAATAAAACCGTCAAATCATCCTGAAGAAAACAAGCCTCCACATAGCTCTGTACACACAAATATAAAAGAGTTATGGCTCTCACACTATGGCAATGCAAAAACGTGCTTTCCTTTTTGAATAAAAGTGTTTTAATTGTGTAAAAGCAGCAAAACATTAAGAAATATACAAATTGCTCTCGAGTTTCAAGTTTTGATCCTGATATTATTATTATTATTATATTTGTTATACGTGCTGTGTTGGTGTGGAAGTTCGCACGTTTATTATTTTGCTCCATACCACTTATGGATACAATTCTTCTGCATAATTTTACTTATATCTTAATATGTACATTATGCCTTTCAATAAAGTTTCTTTGAATGAGAAAAAAAAAATATACAAATTGGGTATCGCTTTAATTGTATCGACCTGCTGAGTAAAGCTAGTATGTCATTTATACTGCACGGTGACCACTGTTAAAAATAAAAACATGGGAGGGCGTGGCTTGACATGGCCGAGTGAAGACGTCTGCTCTGCAGCTCCTCCACATTACCTTGGATAATCTGATGTAATCCGCTCCCAAGTCATGGGGAAAACTTCCAAAAATTTCACAATATTTCGGCCGCTTCTCCACTCTGATGGCCCGAGAAGAGTCGGACGGGGAAGGCAGCAGCTCTCAAAATGGCCGCCCTGAGCCTCTGACAGATTGCTCCCCATGCTGCCCACCAGAGATGAGGGACTTATGGTCCACCCAATCAGGACGCCGCAGAGGAGGCTTCGGAGCCGAAGTTCACCGTGGCTTCCCCCGGTTGGTGCTCCATCTCCCGCTACGCCGCTGCTCTCTCTCGGTTGTCACCAGGCCTCGAGGGCGGATGAGGCCTGCACAGTGGGTGCATCTATCCCCGGCGGGGACGCCATCCCGGACCTGCCTCGGCCTCCGGTGCACGCATCGGCGGTGCCGACGGACTCAGAAGCCCGGTCGCTGCCCATGCCCCTTGGCTCCGCTTCGTCCGGTACAGAGCACTCATTGCCAAGCCTGAGTTGCTGTCGGATCCCAGGCACCATGCCACAGCAGGCACAGCCATGCCTCCCAGAGCAGCAGGTGTTGCTTGCATCCAGAGGGGACAATCGCAGATCGGAGGGGACAGGCTTGATGTGGACGAACCAGGGAGGCAGGTACGGGTTTCTAGGGGGCCCCATTTTACCAATGTTCTGCCATCGTCTCCCCTCAGTACCCCCCCCCCGTCAGACACTGATGGACTCTAAAACCTGGGATCCCACTCTGTACCTCCAAGCCTTAAGGAAAGGGGACAGCTGCAGCAAACCTCCGACATGAACAAGGGCCTTCCAAATTATCTGGCTCCTCTCATGGACTCACAGGACATTAGCTATGCCACGGAAACGGGTGCTGCCAAGTTGTCACGATCACAGCCCCCACAGGACTCAGGAACCTCACCTGAGTCATGGAGGGCCTCTAATTGCCCTATCAAGCCTTCTCATATTTTGGGGAGCTCAGCGCAGCCGAACACCTCTGCCCCAATCTCTACGTCCTGCAACGATGGGAGCATGCTACAGTCTTGTTGTCCTTGGAGGCACTCACCGAGGTGCACGTAGCCCCCAGAGGCCCCCTGTACTTACCTCTCCAGGCCAAATTCACACCAAGAGTGTCTTCTCCGTTTTGGTCCGCGGGCTCTCCCTGGAATGACCCGTCCTTGTATAGAGAGCTGGACTGTCACCCCCACACTCAGAGATCTCCTCATCCCGCCACCAGTCTCAACATCCCCGACTCTCCTGGCCACCCCATTGGAGATCGCCATATGGTCCAGATATCGCTGAATCCGGACCCCAATAACAGACCTGAAAGCTCTTCATCGCCAAGTACCCAAAGCTTGTACCCCCCACCATCTATTTCTACAGGGGCACGCAGGGACCAAACCTCATCATTCTCACCAAATATCTCCAACCAACCAGTGAGTCTTGCCGACCTTCAACAGCTCACTCAAAGCTTACCCACGAGGCAAGATATTTCCTCCATGGCAAAGCAACTTCTTGAGGAATGCAGAAAAGAATTTGCCCAATTTCGTTTGGACCTTTCCACAGTGTCAACCAAAGTGGAATCTCTTGAACAAGCACGGGAGTCCTCAGCTACTACCCTTTCTGCCCTACAGGGGGTGGTACAACAACATACGTCCCAAATCTTCCACTTGCAGCAGCATTTTGATGTAGAAAATAGGGGGAGACGCAACAACCTGCGGCCTTCCTGAGATGGTCCCATTCTCTGATCTTTATATGACTGTATCTGCCATCTTTAACGACATACTGGACCACCCACCGAATGCACACGTTGAATTAGATAGGGTACACAGAGCTTTACGTCCTCCTAAAGATGCCCAGCGCCCCAGAGACGTTATTTGTCATGTCCATTACTTTCTGCTCAAGGAGGAGTAGTTTATAAAAATACTACTTTACAAATCTACCCGGACCTATCTCACCATACACTTACACAAAGAGCTATGCTGTGACCTATCCTCAACGTATTGAAAGAGAGGAACATTGTATACAGATGAGGTTTCCCTTTCACTCTTATTGCACGCCTTGGTGACTGCTCCTATGTTTTGTGTTATCCGCAGGATGTCCCTACCTTCCTGTATGACCTGCACATACAGATGTATCCTTGCCAGACTGGCCCCACTTTCTCCTCCACCGGGCAAGAAAATCCAGTGACCCGCCTCTAGAAACAGGACCACAAACATCCAGATCTCGTACCCCCACCCCCACCCTCCAGAAAATCTCGCAACATCACGCTCCAGTAAAACCTACCTGGTTTCCGGTCATGATTCCTCCCGCGACCCTGGCGCTTCCACTTGAGTTTTCCGACTGTCTACTTGCATTGGTGTTCATCCCTTGGTCTGAGACTAAAGTATTCCGTGAAGGATTATGATACTCATTGAGATAGCAGATAGCGGGTTATGCTATTGAGCCTTGTTAGGATTCATATTGCCATTTTCCCTGTGGTTACCATCTCTCAAATTATCTTTTGTTTTTCTTTTTCATATGTTAGCCTGGTAATTCCTTTCCATGTTCACTCACCATTTTGATCTAGGAGCTTTCTCTGAACCATGCCTGTCTTCTACCCACGTAGGTTTGGGATTCCACCCTAGCTGATTTTTGGCTCGAGGGTCTCCCTGGTTTACTGATACTAGAGTTGTATATTTAGCAGGTGTTCTTTTTTGTTGCCTTCTTCTTTTTGCTGTTTCCTTCTTTCATGGTTTTTTTACCCCCCTTCTTCCCCACCTTTTTTTTTTTCCCTGCTTCGGCGGTCGGCAGCGTACAGCATTCCTTGTCTCCCTCTGACAAATGGGAGACCTTAACATAGCTTCTTTCAATGCCAAGGGTATGAATGCCCCCCATGAAACGCTCACAGATCCTCTACAATTTTCATCACAAATGGGTGCACATAATGTGCTTTCAGGAAACTCACTTCAAAACCAATCATGCCCCTTCCATTAAAAACAGATATTACACTGAGTGGTATTTTGCCAATCACTCTCTTTCTAAAAGCAGAGGGGTCGCCATCGCTCTGCACAAATCTCTGCCACGTCAAGTGCTAGACTGCATTGTAGACGCTGAGGCCAGATATGTGATTTTGATCCTGTCCATAAAAGGCCACACGTTCATGATAGTCAATGTATATGCCCCCAACCAGGGTCAGGTGTCATTTCTACTGGAAGTCTTAGATATACTAAATATTCGGGTAACTGGAACCATCGCAGAGACACGCCTTCCCCACCGCGGCCGTGTTCACGGCACACAACCTGGACAAATACCGGTCGGATTAACCGACTGGTATTTGTCCTCTGCCGTGGGGACCTGTCCGACATGTGAAAAAAAAACACTACCAGGACTGCTGTATTGTGTTTAAAACGCCTCACAAAAATCTTAAAAAAAGTGTCAAAGCCATATCCCCCAAAAATGGTCCAATAAAAAAGGGAAAGCATCTTCCCCAAAAACAAGCCCACATTCACTCATATACAGAAAAATAAAAAATTTTTGGGCAATCAACTATGGCATGAAATCTATTATTATAAACAAATTTTCAATTGTGAAAAATGTAATAAAAACATTGGGGGAACTCGTTTTTTGTCTCCGCCCATTTTCAGGGCCAATGCAAAAAAATATGGAAACCTTACCCCAAAATCTCTAACCCCTAGATGAATCATGGGGGGTGTTGAATCTAAAATGGGTGACTTCGGGAAGGGTTTCACCTTTCTTTTACTTTAAGGGTTGGTAAATGCAAAAGGCCCCCAACAAAACGCTTCCCAAAGCCAAATACCTCCCAAATTTGTAAACCCTCCCTTGCCCCAAACACATTTACCCCACATATGGGTTATTGCCAGATTGGGGAAAAAAATTTTTTGACAATTTTTTTTTTTTTTTTTTTAAGTTCCTTTAAAAAATGAACATTTTCAGCTAAAACTGCGATTATTGGAAAAAAAAAAATTTGTTTTTCTCCGGGTAACATTAAAAAAATCAGTGAAACGTCGTGGGGCCGAAAACCACTACCCCCCGGATATATTCCATAAAGGGTGTAGCTCCCAAATTATGTTTTTTTTAAGGTATTTAAAGTTTTAGACCTTGTGTACCGCAAACCTGTAATGGTCCTAAAATTGGGCCTAATGAAAATGAACCCCAAACCATGGGTGTTCCTCCGAATCGGGGCTGTGGTTGAGGCAAATGCACAAACGGGCCACTATGGTTATCTCTAAAAGGGGCAGAATATTGCATTTCATTTTTGTCACCTACTTGTTCAGTACAATGGATAAAAAAGAAAATCGCAAAAAAAAAGGGGAAATTTAAAACCCCTTTTTTTTGCTTTAAAATTTTGTGAAACACCCCAAAGGGGTTTAACAAATTTTAATGTTTTTTTGAATACTTTTAGGGGTGCAGTTTTTTTAGGTGTAGTTTTATAAGGGTGTTTTTAAAATCAGCATGCCCCTCAAAGCCACATCGACTGGGGTTCCTCAAATAAAACAAAGTTGAAAATTTTCTTGAACAGGTAAAATTTTGCTAAAAAATTTAAGACCCCTAATGTCCTAAAAAACAAAAGACGTTTAAGAAACTATGCCAACATAAAGTAGACAAAAGGAAGTTCATTATTTACTAATTTGTTAGGTAAGAATTTTTCTTAAAACCAAAATTTTTCAACTATGAAAATGGCAAATTTTTCCAAATTTTCACAACATTTTGGTATTTTTCACAAATAAAAAAGGATTGTTTTGACCAAAATTAATTGCTAACTTAAAGTACAATGTGTCATGGAAAAACAATCTCAAAATCACATGAATAGGTAAAAACCATTAAAAAGTAATTCCCGAAAAAAGTGACACATCAGATGTTTTAAAAAAAAGAGCTAGGTCCTTCAGTCCAAAACAGGTTAAAGCTAATCAATGAAAAGAGAATACCTCTTTAATGGTCTCATAGGATACAGGGTTGTGAATCCTGCTATTCAATAACCTATAATTAACCCCTTTTCAATGTATAAGGTACAGTAACTGTATGTCATGATGTCTGTAAGGGAGTATGGAGCAGGCAAATCAGGCTGAGCACGCCTGACAACCGCCATTCAGGTATGGTAGAAGAGATAAAGCTTATCCTGGTTGTTTAACTACAAAGCTGCGACAGTCAATGTGACTATGGCATCTAAGCCATTACAAAATGTTGGAGCACTCCCCTCCGCCACCCACTTGCTACCTCATGAAAAACATGACGCAATAACGGGATTACAGTTAACTGTCTTGGCAGCTAGATGGCCTAACGAACGCCTATATGGCTGGCATCTTACTACTCCTACTACACTCTACCAGAGTATTGCAATTGCAGAATATTCTACAAGCAATTGCACCCCATAGTGATCAAGTAACTAGGGGGAGAAAAAAAATGAATAAAAGTTTGAAAAAATATATAAAATAACTTGAAACTTTAAAACACTCCATTTTGGCAGTTTGCAAATATAAAAAGAAAAATAATAAAAAGGTTGAACATTTTTGCAATTGCTTCATCTGTAAAAGTTGGGATCTATACAAATAAAACACTCTTCTCCCATGTGATGAACACCCTAGAAAAATTAATTATATTTTTTGGTCACTTCGCTTCCTTAAATTTAAGATAAAAAGTGATCAAAAAGTCTGTATGTATCCCAGAATAGTACCAACAAAAATTACCCATAAAAAGAAGCCCTAACAAAGGTCTGTAAATATAAATAGCTTGCAAAGCAACTTTAAAAAATTCATTTTTTTATTATTTTAACATTAGTAAAACAAAATTAAAATAATATAAATGTGGCAATGCCTAATGGTACTGACCCACAAATAAAGAAATCATATTATTTATATTGCACAAATCCATAAAAATGAAACCCCCAAATCGTTTCAGTTGCTTTTTTTCCCTCTTCCTCCCCTCAATTAATTTGTTCTTTGTTTCACAGTACATTATATCGTACAGTTATACCTCATTCACATAGGGCGACATATCCCAATATGCAAACGCTGTTTTTTTGGTCTATTTTTCACCAAAAACACCTTTGACGCCACATTCTCGATGTAAATGAACTGTAATATACCAAAACTAGGCGCATTATACACTGGGCACAACACATTCTAATGAGCCTAAAAATGATACGTTCTGCGCCTCCATAACGCAATGCGCCTCTTGAGGCACATTACATGCACTACTGTAGTAATGATGTTATGCACCTCCGTTGAGCAATGCGCCTCGATAGGTACATTACATACACTACCAATGACACGCTACATGCTGCAATTTGCGCAATGCGCCTTTTTAGGCGCATTAAGTTTACTATGTAATGTATAAGTGACGCCAGATTTTTAAGAGGATCATACTTTTTGGTGCACTTTACACTGATTTAATGCACCTAAAAACTGCCGTGGCACCGCCAGTTTTTGAACATGTCGCCTATAGTGTTTAGGCAGCCCGTTTGAGATATTGTAGGGATACAATTATAATCACAAAACAAAAAGAGATGCCTATAAAACATAATAATAATAAAAAGAATAAAAGCTTACCCTAGTGTGTACAGCACACTAGTATATCTAGTGTGCTGTACATTATCCAATATACTCAATTAGCTGTAAATTATTCAGCATATGTAATGTGTTGTATATAATCTAGTATATGTAGTGTGCTGTATATAAGCTAATGTATGCACTGTGCTGTAAAATATCCAGTATATGCAGTGTGTTGTATATAATCTAGTAATGCAGTGTACTGTACATTATCCAGTATATGAAGTGTGTTATGTATAATCTAGTATATGCACTGTGGTATACATTATCTAGTATATTCCATATGCTGTATATAATTCAGTATATGTAGTGTGCTGTACATGATACAGTACATGCTGTGTGCTTTATACGAGATTATCCAGTACATGCAGTGTGCTTTACATTATTTAGTACATGCAGTGTGCTGTATATTATCCAGTATATGCAGTGAACTATACATTATCTAGTATATGCAGTGTGCTTTACATTATCCAGCATGTGTACTGCGCTGTATATAATCTAGTATATGTAGTGCTGTATATTATGTATAGTACTGTGTTGTGTATTTTCCAGTATATACAGTAAACTGTACATTATCCACTTTATGCAGCGTGTTGTAGTATATTCACTGTGCTGTATATAATCTAGTATATGCAGTGTGCTCTATATATTCAAGCATACGCGTTCACTTCTGAAGAAGTCACATGATTTTAATTATGCGAAGGCACCTTTGCATTTTTTAAGAATAAAAAGACAGTTATATGTTATAAGCCTGCATCCTTGGCTTCCTTTTGGAGTTCTCCAAGTGTGCCGGGTCCACTGTTTCTTTTCTGACTACTACTCCAAGCTCAGCGTTTGTTCCGGGCGTTGAAGTAACCAAGACCTTCGTATATCATCTAGTATACGCTGTAGTACATGCAGTGTGTGGTATATAATCTAGTATACGCTGCAGTACATGCAGTGTGTGGTATAAAACTAGTATAACCTGGTAAATAACTGCGTTGTGGGTATTTTAATCTAGTATACACTTGTAGTATATGCAGTGTGTGGTATATAATCTAGTATACGCTGTAGTACATGCAGTGTGCGGTATATAATCTAGTATACGCTGTAGTACATGCAGTGTGTGGTATATAATCTAGTATACGCTGTAGTACATGCAGTGTGTGGTATATAATCTAGTATACACTGTAATACATGCAGTGTGCGTATATGATCTAGTATACGCTGTAATATATGCTGTGCACTGTATATAATCTAGTAAACGCTATAGTACATGCAGTGCGTTGTATATAATCTAGTATAAACTGTAGTACATGCAGTGTGCAGTATATAATCTAGTATACGCTGTAGTATATGCAGTGTGTGGTATATAATCTAGTATACGCTGTAGTACATGCAGTGTATGGTATATCATCTAGTATACGCTGTAGTACATGCAGTGTGGGGTATATAATCTAGTATACGTTGTAGTACATGCAGTGTGCGGTATATAATCTGTATATACGCTGTAGTACATGCAGTGTGTGGTTTTATAATCTAAAATATTACTGTAGTAAAATGCATGGTGCGGGTTTTAATCTAGTATACGCTGTAAATATATGCGTGTGTGGTATATAATCTAGTATACGCTTAGTAAAATGCAGTGTGTGGTTATATAATCTAGTATACGCTTTAGTACATGCAAATGTATGGTATTTTTATCTAGTATTCGCTGTAGTATATGCAGTGTGTGGTATATAATCTAGTATACGCTGTAGTACATGCAGTGTGTGGTATATAATCTAGTATACGCTGTAGTACATGCAGTGTGCGGTATATAATCTAGTATACGCTGTAGTACATGCAGTGTGTGGTATATAATCTAGTATACGCTGTAGTACATGCAGTGTGCGGTATATAATCTAGTATACGCTGTAGTATATGCAGTGTGTGGTATATAATCTAGTATACGCTGTAGTACATGCAGTGTGCGGTATATCATCTAGTATATTCTGTAGTACATGCAGTGTATGGTATATAATCTAGTATAAAGCTGTATACATGCAGTTTTGCGGTATATAATCTAGTATACGCTGTAGTACATGGCAGTGTGTGGTATATAATCTAGTATACACTGTAGTACATGCAGTGTGCGGTATATAATCTAGTATACGCTGTAGTATATGCAGTGTGTGGTATATAATCTAGTATACGCTGTAGTACATGCAGTGTGTGGTAAAATAATCTAGTATACGCGTAGTTTCATGCGTGTGTGGTATATAATCTAGTATACGCTGTAGTACATGCAGTGTGCGGTATATAATCTACTATACACTGTAGTATATGCAGTGTGTGGTATATAATCTAGTATACACTGTAGTACATGCAGTGTGCGTATATGATCTAGTATACGCTGTAATATATGCTGTGCACTGTATATAATCTAGTAAACGCTATAGTACATGCAGTGCGTTGTATATAATCTAGTATAAACTGTAGTACATGCAGTGTGCTGTATATCATCTAGTATATTCTGTAGTATATGCAGCACACTGTATATAATCGATTATACGCTGTAGTACATGCAGTGCACTGTATATAATCTATTATACGCTGTAGTACATGCAGTGTGCTATATATAATCTAGTATATGCTGTAGCACTTGCAGTGCATTGTATATAATCTAGTATACGATGTAGTACATGAAGTGTGCTTATATCATCTAGTATACGCTGTTGTACATGCAGTGTACTGTATATAATCTAGTATACGCTGTACATGCAGTGTGCTGTATATAATCTATTATACACAGTAGTACACAGTGTGCTGTATATCATCTAGTATAAGCTGTAGTACATGCAGTGTGCGTATATCATCTAGGATATGCTGTAGTATATTATGCAGTGCACTGTATATAATCTAGGATACGCTGTAGTATATGCAGTGTGCGTATATCATCTAGGATATGCTGTAGTATATTATGCAGTGCACTGTATATAATCTAGGATACGCTGTAGTATATGCAGTGTGCGTATATCATTTAGTATACGCTGTAGTATATGCAGTGCACTGTATATAATCTAGTATACACTGTAGTATATGCAGTGCGCTGTATATAATCTAGTATACACTGTAATATGTGCTGTGTACGGTATATAATCTAGTATAAACTGTAGTATATGCAGTGCGCTGTATATAATCTAGTATACGCTGTAGTAGATGCAGTGCACTGTATATAATCTAGTATACACTGTAGTATATGCAGTGCGCTGTATATAATCTAGTATACACTGTAATATGTGCAGCGCACTGTATATAATCTAGTATACGCTGTAATATATGCTGTGTATGGTATATAAACTAGTATACGTTGTAGTACATGCAGTGCACTGTATATCTAGTATACACTGTTATATATGTTATTTGCACCCACAGTAGGACTTTATCTAGCTCTCCCTCCTCAGCTCGGCGCTTTCCCGCACTCTATCCGTAGACCCCGCTCACCCTCGCTGTTCCCTGCCAGTCAAACTAGGCAGCCACGCCCACAGCCGCCATCACCTTGGTTACCGAGGGGAAACCCCGCCCCTATTGCCAATCACGTTTGCTGGCTTCGCAAGCACACCTTTCAACCGCTGCCGCCGCTTTCTGTTGCCAGGGTAACGGCAGGAGCCTCGGCGTCCGCTATTGCCATGGTAACGGTAAGATCAGGCTTCTTGGCCCACAGCAGAAGGTCAGAACTTGGTGGATCGCAGCGCGGAGCGGGCAGTGACACTATGGCAAGCGAGGAGGGCTCACCTATGAGGCTGGAGGCTGTCATTCAGGTAAACCTGCAGACTGTGGGCACTAGTTATGGGAAGTTTATGCGGAGGGAGCTTGTCGGGCAGGACAGTGATGTGAACCTCCTGGAATAAGATGATTCAAGAACTTGTTTATATGGTGTACGGAGGTGGTGTGTGCTCCCTCTATACAGCTTCCGTTCTGGCCCACTGTTCATGCTGCACTGGGTACAATACACTTTATTCAAAAAAACAAAGCATAACCTCCTCCCCCCCATCTCTCAAACGGTTTGTCCACCTCCTTTAAAAATATCATACCAACAACGCTTGGGGCAACCGGGGAATTCAAAATGTACACTCGCTGTCCTCCGGTCCCCGGTTCAAGCGTCGTGGCTCCCCAGTCTTATGTTGACACCCCATCACCCAGAATGGGGACTAATTTACATCACCATTCGGAAGGGAACTGCTCTGTAAGAAGGGACACGTGACGTCTGCAGCCAATCAGTGGCTGCGGTAGTGACGTCCCCATTCAAATGTGACGTCGTCAACAGAAAACCGGAGAGACACGCCGCTGGAAACGGCGACCGGAGGAGGGTAAATGTATGTTCACATGGCGTGTTGAGTCCGTGTTACATACGCTTTTAGATACGTGTTTGGATCCATCTATCGGACCCCAAACACGGATCCGTCTCAAGAAATGACATCTCAATTCTTGGTCTGAAAGACGCAGCAGGAGCCCTATAATAAACTATAGGGTGCAATCTTGCTGCATCCAACACGCATCCAAACATGCAGCTGCGTGTTGGATACGTAGCGTTTTGGGATACAGTTTTCGGATCCAATACAGATCCAAAATCGTATCCCAAAACGCCATGTGAACGGCCCCTAAGAGGTTCTTTTTTTATTCTGCTGGAGTCCCAAAATTTGTTGGCAGTATTCTTATAGGAAGTGGACAAGCCCTTTAAATCCTCATCCAGCATCAGGGCTGCCATGAGTAATTTCAGGGCCCCATGCAGCCGATGTATCTGCCCACACCCATAACCAGTTCCCAGCATCATATCATCGGACCCCTTTTTAATAAAAAAGGATCAGGGCCCCTGATAGGAGAACTGCCCTGATGGGGCCCATGCAAAGCACAGTCATGTGACCGCTGAGGATCCTCTTGCCTGGACTCTCATCATCACCAGGGCTGTGGAGTCGGCAAGCCGAAGCCCCGACTCCTCAATTTCCCAAACCTCCGACTCTGACTCCCGACTCCGACTCCTGACTTCCTCATACACGGCTCATGTTTAAGTAATAACTTTACTGTAGTAAAATGGTAACATCAGGCTGTTTATCACCTTATGATACAATAATCAAGCTATTTAGGTAGAACAGACACTGACATGCAAAAGGGTAACAATGTTTTGATCTTTTGAACACGTGGGTAAAGTTGAAGAAAAAGCTGTATTTGTATCCAAGTCCAGTCTGCACCAACATTGGGAATGTGTAGAAGAGACCTGGGATCAGATTTTGGTCAAGACCTGCTTGAATCTGTTTCAGAGCCCAGAAGCATTCGGGCAGTATTGAAAACCAAAGGGTGGATTACCAAATACTAACAAAATAATACAAATTAACACTTTGATTTTTAGGAGCAAAATTGTAAACTAAGCAGATGTTAATACTTGCAAGTCAAATTTATGTATAATAGGGTCAGATGACTGTATATACAATTACAGTAGCCTCATGTACAAAGCTGTAGTGGAGGGTGAGAGATGGAGCCTGAAAGTCACAAGTTCAAACCATTGTTATCATTTTGCTTGTCCGTGTAAAATATGCAAAACACTGCAGGAACATTTGTGAAGTCTCGGAATTTGTTCTGAGAAATAGTATTGCCTCCATCAGATCCTGCATAATGACCTCACATCTGATCGCATTATTTCGAGGCTAGAGAACGGCCTCTCTACACTAACTTGGGTTGGGGAAAAAAGCGGTGACCACAGGGGCAACATTTTCTAACAATGTCGGGTATAAAGGAATTACCTCAGCCACAGTCAGGTCTGATGAATGGTTAAACTCTTCTACTTCTTTGAAAACAGGTGAAAAATGTAACTGAAATCTGTTTGCCATAGGAGAAGAATCTTTTCCCCTGCGGCAGTGCTTTGTCTGCTCCATGTCATCAATTACACTCCTCATGTGATGAGGCTGAAGATATGGGAGCAGCAGCACTGGCCGGACCCAATTCCTCCTGCTCTTTGCACTGCATCGAACTAACTGGACCAACTTATTATATATTTTGGGAGTCGGAGTCGATCCCTTTTATGACGACTCCAACTCCTGCAAAATAGCCACTGACTCCGACTCCACAGCCCTGATCATCACCAGATCAACATTACCAAGGTAAAAACCCCTGGACCCCACTATAAAGGGCCGTTCACACGGCTTATTGCAGGGAAAGATTTCAGCCGTATTGCGCTGCAGTACGGCTGGAATCCCTCCCAGCCATTACGGTAATCCACAGTTCTCATAGAGAACTATGGATTCCGTCTTTCCTTCTCACTCGGCGCATCCGCCGGGCGGGGAGAAAGACATGTTCATTATCCCGGCGGAATACGTCCCGGGTGGATAAGGGAAAGTCTATGGGGCCAGCGGGCAGCGCCCCCGCCACCTTATTCAAGCCGTAATTGCGGGTGAAATGGGTGCCGCAATTACGGCTTGAATAAGCCGTGTGAACCGGCCCTAAGGCAGAGAAGTCCGTTGTGTGGCCCTGGTGACATCTGACCAAGCATCAGTTTAGTTGTTCTCCTGTTACGACAGAGTAGAATATAGATTTAATGGAGGTGAACAGAGCTTTATGGACACCCCCATTCATTGACAAGTTATAGGGGACTATTGTATGGATTTTTTTTCTTTAATTGGGAGGTTATTTTTTTATATATATTACATATTTTGTATTTGTTGTATATGTTTTTTATATTGTTTTTTTCTATAGAATTTGTAAAAGTTCCCCTATGTACAGGACTTCCTGGCTTGCCTCTCTGACTTGTCCTCTGTAAGCTCTGATATCCCAGCAGTGAGGATTGCTTGACGGTTTCCTTCCAGGCAAAATATAGCCTAAAAGGTGTAAGGCCATGTCTACACAGCACTGGTTTTTGGTCATATTTTTAAATGGATTTAGTATTTACAGTCCACAAAAATCCGACTGTAACCAGTGCCCCATAGACCACAATAGAAAATCCGTGCTGCAGTCTACACCGCACGGATTTTCTATTGTCCGATTTCACCGGTTTATTGAACATGATCTATAATTTGCCGTATTACAGCGGATTCTAGTACAGTTCAATGCACTGGGCCAGCCTAAATCCGAAACCCGACCGTGGTTTTTGGTGTAAATCTGCGGCAAAAACCACGGTGAGGCCATTGTAAAATACCATCAGATTTCCGATAGGGACCATTTAGGTACTTAGGGCCTTATGTATGAAAACGGTCTAGCAGTAAGACAGTCTTTGAAAGCTGAGCCCTGATTGGTTGCTATGGGCAAAAAGGACTGCTAGACAGTTTTCATACATTTGGCCCATAGCGATTTATTTTACCTGTCAGGAGTGAAATCATCTCCACCTTTTCCATACATAATTTGTGTTGAAAATGCACCAAGAGCTAATCCTCGTCCTTAAAACGTGGTGAAATCTGCGTCTAGAAAAAAGATGAAATGGCACAAATATCAAAGGTTGGATTTCTACTTTGTTTTACACAGCATATTTTCTCATAGGAAATATATACTGTCCGAATCTAGACTTAAAGGGGTTGACTCGCTACAAAGATTAGCTTTCAACATGTTGGGATCACTAAAGAAAGATGTTTTCCAAATATATTGCGTTGTTCATTTTTGTTTAGCAAAGAACTCCGGACAGTGAGAGCTTGTTTGTTATCTGATCTTTCAGACAAAAGACCGTAATTACTGCTGTTTACTTTAACTCAGAAGCTTCCCTGGTCCTGACAGCATGAGATTTATGCAAATAGCAGAAGTCTGAATACACGGAGCTCATATGCTAATTACAGGCAGCTTGACCAGGAAGTGACAGAGCAAAGCAGCATTATTTCATTTATGCACCCTATGAAACTTTGAGATGAGACAACCCCTTTAAAGGGAAAGACAAAGGCAATAAATCACTGCTGCTGCAAAGGGAAAGTGCAGTAGTTGCCCATGGCAACCAGATTCTTCCTCTGATTTTTTTTTTTAGGTTTTTGGAAGCTAAAAGTAGTCCTAATTAGTTGCTGTGGGCTACATTAGATCATCACTACAGTGTCTGTGGTTAACTTATTGTTATCACCACATATTTAAGGTTATCTATCATCTCTATCTCCACTCTCCTCACACTTACTGCTTATCCACAAACTCCCTCGCTGGACAATGAACTCTACATCTCCCCCTGCATTCTACCCTCACACCTGTCTGCTGCCACCAACCTCTTCCTCACTGTTAATGCCCTCCGCACCAAAAAAACCCTCCCAAAAACTACGTCTATCCTACTGCCACCTACTCCCCCTCTCACTGCTCCTTCTGGTTCCGGGGACATATCCCCAACCCAGGCCCCCCCAGCACATCCCCACCATAGTCTCTGCCTCGTCGAACAGACTCACCACTACAAATTTCCCGCTAATCCCTTCAACCAGTACACATCCCCTCTGACCCGTGCTCCCCCCATCCCTCCCCTTTTGGGAAAGCTCTCTGGAATGTGCGGTCTTTTATGCAAAACTTTTCATACATACATGACTTGTTCATCTCACGAAACTTATCTTCCTTGGTCTGACTGAAACCTGGCTGACCCCTCTGACACAGTCTCCCCTGCCGCACTCTCTTTTACCCGGCCTCCCAAACTTACCCACACTCCTCGCCCTGGTAACAAGCATGGGTGAGGTGTCGGCCTCTTCCTGTCTGACACCTGCTCCTTTGTCCCCGCTCCACCTCTGCCCTCCCTCACACTCTTCTCCTTTGAGGTGCACTCTGTCCGCATCTACGCCCCCTCCGACCTCCAAGTGGCTGTTGTCTAACGACCGCACGGGCCCCTGCCACTGCCTTTCTTGACCACTTTGGGTTCCTGGCTTTCTCCACTTTCCTACCACCGAGATCCCCACTATCATCATGGGAGACTTCAACATCCCAATCGACCACCCCCCACTCTGCTTCCAACAAACTCCTTTCACTCCTGCTCCTCCTTCAACCTCTCCCAGTTGGACCGCAGGAGCCACTCACAAAGATGGACACACACTGGACCCCATCTTCACCCGCCTCTGCCCCTATCTGACATCTCTAACTCTCCACACCCTATATCCGACCCACAACCTGCTTACCTTCACTTTCTATCTCCTCCCCCCCTGCTCCTCCTGTCTCATATCCAGTACGACCCCGCAGGAATCTACAAAAACCTCAACCCTCACACTCTCTCTGACTCTCTTGCACCTCTTTCCACTATCTCCTCATACAATGACCCAGATGCAGCCACCACTTTCTACAACCATACAATCATCACCGCCCTTGACTCAGTCGGGTCCTCTCCCACAACAGAACCGCAAAATCAACAGGCAACCCTGGCACACAGACTCCACTAAACAACTGAGGCGTGCTTCAAGAGCTGCCGAAAAGCCGCTGGAAGAAAACTCACCCCCAGTGATGACTTTGCCTTATAACAACACTCCCCTGCAGACATTTAAGTCCGCACTCGCCTCAGCCAAACAGGACTATTTCACCACTCTCATTCCTCCCTGTCCCACAAAACCCCAGACAATTATTCAAAACCTTCAACTCTCTTCTCCGTCCACCATCACCTCCTTCCCCCATCCCTCCTTTCAGCAGATGACTTTGCCATTCACTTCCCAGAAGATCAACCTCATCAGAGAAAGCTTCCTCCCCGCAGTCCCCAAACCCCCCCTCCCCTACCCTTGCAACCTGCCTTTTCCCCCTTAACTTGCTTCCCCACGGTTCACTCATGACAAGCTTTCTCTTTTACTGTCCAAATCCAACCTCACTACCTGTAGCCTTGACCCACTGCCATCCCACCTCATCCCAGACCTCAGTGCTTCTATCATCCCAGCCCTCACCCATCTCTTCAACCTATCAATAACCTCTGGCATCTTCCCTTCCGCCTTTAAACACGCTACTATCACTCCAATCATAAAAAAACCAACCCTTGACCCCTCTTCTCTGTCCAATTATCGCCCCATCTCACTACTCCCTTTTGCTTCCAAACTCCTCGAGCAGCACGTCTATCTTCAGCTGTCCTCCCAACCCCTCCTCCAACTCTCTTTTTGACCCACTACAATCTGGTTTTCGACACCCCCCACTCTACCGAAACCGCCCTAACCAAAGTCATATGACCTAGTAACTGCTAAAAACCTAAAGTCCTACTCTGTGCTCCTCCTCTTAGACCTGTCCTCTGCCTTTGACACTGTTTGACCATTCCCTCCTGCTACAAATCCTCTCCTCCCTCGGCAAACACAGACTTGGCTCTTTTCCCGGATCTCCTCGTACCTCACTGATCGGACTTTCAGCGTCTCTCATTCTCACTCCACCTCCCTCCCCCCGGCCCCCTGTCGTCGGTGTTCCCCAAGGTCAGTCCTGGGCCAACGCCTCTTCTCCATCTACACCCATGGCCTCGGTCAGCTCATAGCCTCCCCAATGGCTTTCATTGCCACCTGTATGCTGACGATACCCAACTATCATCTCTGGCCCGATTTTCACTTCTCTCTACTCTCCCGGATCCCTGACTGTCTGTCCTCCATTTTCCTCCTTCTTTCATCACGTTCTCCTAAACAACTAAATGTGGGGAAAATAGAACTCATCATCTTTCCACCGTCCAACTCTACCCCTGCCCCTGATCTCTCTATTACAGTCAACGCCTCTACACTCTCACCAGTCCCGCAAGTCCTCTGCCTTGGGGTAATCCTAGACTCCGCTCTATCTTTCAAACCACACATCCAAACCCTTACCTCTGCCTGCCGCCTCCACCTGAAAAACATTTCTCGCATCCGCTCATTCCTCAACTATGAACTACAAAAATGCTGGTCCATGCCCTTGTCATCTCCCGCCTAGATGCTGCAACATCTTCTCCCGTGGCCTCCCAGCTAGCACCTCTCGCTCCCCCCCAATCCATCCTTAACTCTGCTGCCGTCCTTATCCACCTCTCTCCTCGCTACTCCTCTGCCTCTCCCCTCTGCGAATCCTTCACTGGCTTCCATTGCCCAGCGAATTCATTTTAAGCTACTAACCATAACCTACAAAGCTCTCCCATTAACTCTCCCCTCCATACATTCTTGCCCTAATTTCCCAAAAATCTCCCCTCACGCACTTTTAGCTCCTCACAGGACCTTCTCCTCTGCTCCCCCCTTATCAGCTCCTCACACAACCGTCTCCAAGACTTCTCCGTGTTCACCCACACTCTGGAACTCACTGCCCAACAATCAGACTCTCCTCCACTTTCACCAGCTTCAAAAGCAACCTGAAAAACCCATTTCTTCAGGCTCTGCCTATAACCTTCACTAAACTTGTCACTACTTCCTCCACAGACATGTCTGCCCCTTCACCTCCTGTCTCTTTCCCCCTCCTTGTAGATTGTAAGCCCTCGCGGGTAGGGTCCTCTCTCCCTCTGTCGTGCCAATTGTCATTAGCACTGTACTCGTTTGATTTATGTTATATATGTAACCCCCTCGAATGTACAGCGCCCTGGAATCAATGGCGCTTTAAAATAAATAATAATAATAATAATCTATATGTTCCCTGATGAACCAGTTGGGGAAACGCATCAGGACACTATGAATTATCTGCCACTGATCGTGGTATTTTCATGATATACAAGGGAAAGCCACCGAGAGGCGGGGTCACCCTTATCGGGACGGGTGCCCTTCCTTAGATATGATTGTCAGTAGGGTTTGTAGTGAATTTTACAGTTGCTGTGTAGTCAATACCTATGTTCACATGGTGTTTTTTGGGGCCGTATTGTAGCACATTTAACGCGTTGGAATACAGCCCAAAATCAGCCTCAGACAATCTTCAGTTCTTTTGTCACTGAGTAAAATGTAAAATACGCTTTATCGTTCACATGAAGCTTATTTCACTAGTGTTATTGCGAGATGTTTTTCTGATGCAATTACTGCCATAAAAATAAGTGACGTCAATTCTTGAGGCTTTTACACAAGTAAAATCAGCACAGGAAACAATGGGGAATAGGACTTTTCTAAATCTGTTTCAAAATAGGCTTCAAAATATGCCTATAATCAGACGTTTCTTGAAGCAGATTTGGAGAGAGATTTTGGAGAGTAAATTTACTGTTCAAAAAATGCCATGTGAACATACCCTAACGGTACATCCACACGGCATAGACAAGATACCAGTCGTATTCAGTCTTAAGAATCCGGCCGTTTTTTTGTTGTCTTTTGCATGGTTTTGGGGGACGGTTTTGTCCGCGGTTTGCAGATTCGCCCGTCCCCCTCAACCACTTAAAATGCACACCTTTTGCCCGAAAACCAGGCGGAAGATTGTGCATGTACCAAGTTTTTCAGAACCCTGGCGGTGTAAAAATCTGGCTGAAGATCCATGCAGTGTGGACTACTGAGCGGATTTTCTAGTCTATGTAGGTGGTGGACAGTCGGTGTTCAAATCCGAAAACCGTCTGAAAATCTGTCTGAAAACCTTACCCTGTGGACATATCCTGTAGGCCACATGTATGAAAACTGTCTAGGTCTAAGACTTTCTTTGTTGCCCATAGCAACCAATCAGAGCTCCACTTTCATTTTCCAGAGCACTGTATGAAATGAAAGGGGAGTGGTTTTTCGTACATAATTAGGGCCACATGTATGAAAACAGTCTAGGTCTAAAATTCACTTTGTTGCCCATAGCAACCAATCAGAGCGCCCCTTTAATTTCATATACTGCTCTGGAAAAATGAAAGGGGCGCTCTGATTGGTTGCTATGGGCAACAAAGTGAATTTTAGACCTAGACTGTTTTCATACATGTGGCCCTTAGGCCATGTTCACACGGCTTAAAACTGGACGTATTTCAGTCCGTAATTACGCGCCGGAATGCGCAAATTACGACTGGAATACGTCCAAGTCATTACGGTAATCCTCAGTTCTCATAGAGAACTATGGATTACGTCTCCTCTCCCTGCTCGGCGAATACGCCGAGGGGGGAGATAAGTGACATTTGAATTACTAGCGGCGTATACGCGCCGCTGGTAATGCAAGTCTATGGGCTGGCGAGGTGCCGACCCCCCGCCCCCGGCCACACGGCTTAATTGCGGGGCGTAATTACACCCTGCAAATACACCGTGTGAACTTAGCCTTAGTGTTGAAAATGCACCCTGATCTATTGTATGGGACTAATCCTCATCCTTAAAACGTGCTGAAATCTGCGTCTAGAAAAAAAGATTAAATGGCACAAATATCAAAGGTTGGATTTCTACTTTGTTTTACACAGCATATTTTCTCATAGGAAATATATACTGTCCAAATCTAGACTTAAAGGGAAAGACAAAGGCAATAAATCAATGCTGCTGCAAAGGGAAAGTGCAGTAGTTGCCCGTGGACACAAGATTCTTGCTCTGATTTTTTAGGTTTTTGGAAGCTAAAAGTAGTCTACTAGTTGGTTGCTGTGGGCTACATCAGGTTATCACTACAGTATCTGTGGTTAAAGGGGTTGTCTCGCTACAAAGATTAGCTACAAACATTTTAGGGATCACTAAATAAAGATGTTTTCCAAATGTATTGTTTTATTTCTTTTTGTTGTTGTTGAGGAACTACAAGTAATTTTATCACCTTCTGAGGGCTTTCTAGTTTCCAAAGTGACCGACCTGTGTACTTCTCCCCCCTGCTGTTTGTTCTATCTGATAGCAAGGAGTGACTTCCTCACACAGGTCAAGCAGCACAGAACTCTGGACAGTGAGAGCTTGTTTGTTATCTGATCTTTCAGACAAAAGACAGTGATTATTACTGTTTTCCTTTAACTCTGGAACTTCCCGTGGTCCTGAAGCATGAGATTTAATCTAAGTTAGCAGAAGTCTGAATACACAGAGCTCATATGCAATTAGACAGACAGCATGACCTGGAAGTGACAGAGCAAAGCAACATTATTTCATTCATGCATCCTATGAAACTTTGAGATGAGACAACCCCTTTAACTTATTGTTATCACCACATATTTAAGGTTATCTATATGCCCCCTGATGAACCAGTGGTATTTTCATGGGAAAATACTAGGGAAAGCCAGTATATAACTAGTATATAACTAGTGTTATTTCTGTCACTGCTATTGTGAAGTAAATTTTTAATGTATATTAAAAGTTAGATATTTTATACTGGGGATATTTCTTTCTGTGAGTTGCTATGGGCAACAACTCCACTTTTCCGTTGCTTTGTTTGTATACATCTCTCCTACAATCTCCCAATGATTGGAACAGATCTTGTCTTTCTAGCAATTAGTAGCTATTGATACGTGGCGTATTTGTAGTATCCACCAAGCCCCTCAAAAAATAAAAAAATAATATGTGTGGGGGTGGTGTGTTGGGGGGGGGGTGGGGAAAATCCTCAGAAAATTACAGTAGTACGATTTTAAACGTTTATTCACATGGGGTAACTCTGCTGTGAATTCTGTTGTGGATTTTTTACAGATTTTACTACTGCTTTTCCTACATTGACTTCGCTGGGAAAATGCAAAATCTGCACCAAAAAAAAAAAAATAGGGGGGGGGGGGTGGTTTAAAAAGCTGCCAAATAAACATTTCTTACATGTTTTGCCTTTTCCTAGTGAAATCTGTAGTAAAATTCACAACAGAATTCACACAAGATCTGCCCTGTGGGAATATTTCCTAAAAATCCACGCCGTTTATCATTTTATATTGCAGAAGGTGCTGTAAATTTATTGCAGATTTTTCTCATTGATGTTAAAATCTGCAATTAGGACGCTTTCACACAAGAAGGAAATTATTTCTAGTTGTAAACCATAGTTAAAGGGAAGCTGTATCTGAGAGCTGGATGTGATAGAGGAGAGAAGCTGAGCTCTTTGATATATAGGGTATATATGAAAGAGAAGAAGCTGACTCTGTGATCTATAGGGATTAATGGTAGAGGAGAGAAAGCTGAGCTCAGTGAAATATAGGATTATATCATAAATTTTACTTTGTATGGCAAAAGAAAAATTTAAGGAGATAGCAAGGGTCTAGCGCTTTCAATAATAGTAAGTATGGCAATGCCAGAATAAAATAAGGGAATTATTCCCAAATAGTATTAATCTCTTTATTGAATAAATAAAATATAACCAGTGTTATACCCTTAGAGCGATAACACCAAATGTAACACACCTGTTCCCATTCACACCTGAGACCTTGTAACATTTAGGAGTCACATGACACCGTGGAGGAAAAATGCAAATTGGGAACAATTTCTTCATTTTCACTTAGGGGTGTACTCACTTTTGTTGCCAGCAGTTTAGACATTGATGGCTGTGTGTTGAGTTATTTTGAGGGCACATCACATTTACACTGTTATACAAGCTGTACATTGTATTAAAGTGTCATATCTTTTGTTCCATGAAAAGATATAAAATATTTACAAAAATGTGAGGGTTGTACTCACTTTTGTGAGATACTGTATGTGTGCTTTCACCATCCTCCCTGCACAGGGCACTGTGCCCCCTGTGCTTCCCCTGTACAGGGTGCTCCTTTGCATTCCATGGCCCACAGCATCATTATAAACTTGTCACTGATTAAAGGGGTTTTGCCACAAAGCGAGTTCCTTACCTCTTATCTGCTCACGAGAGAATATAAACAAAGCATACTGAGTCAAGAATGGCAGTAGGTGTGAGATAGGAGGGGGGTGAGCAGAGAGTGAGGAAGCAGGTGAGCGACTCTTAAGTTCTCAAATAATTACATTACAACAGTGGATACTCTATAGAGCAGACAGTAATAATGTGTACTTTCTTCCCAGCCACATGCAAGCTCCTTCATGTTTTCCCGTTAAGATAAGGAAGTGCAAACACGCAAGCGCCGGCCATATTAGCTCTTTCATGACCTTGTCGTGTCTAATTAAACCTTTCCAGGAAAACAAATTGGGACAGACAATGCTGTAGCTCTCACAGGCTTCACCTTTTAATCACATATATTTAGAAAAGTGATTAAATACCCATTTTGGAGGATCCCACGTCAACATTACATCGTAGCAAAACCCCTTTAAAGTTTTTTTATGTTTGACCTTCAGCAATTAAAGCTCATCGAAGTTGTTTGCTCCATGCACTGCAGTGTTCAGGGAGTCAGAAGAAGACACAAATAGCAACATGTCCAAAATTGGTGTTGCCGCGGCAGTTTTTAGGCGCATTTAATCAGTGTAAAGGGCACCTGAAAGTACGATCCTTTCAGAAATCTGGCGTCTGATATACCTTGCATAGTAAACTTAATGTGCCTAAAAAGTCGCATTGCGCAATCGCGGCACATAGTGTATCAGTACTGGTGTATGTAATGCGGTGCGCAGGAATTCTGAGTCCAAAATGGCACCAGCATCCTGTGCCTCCACCTCTGCATAGCGCTGGCTGCATCGTTTGGGGAAAGTGGATACCCTGTCCTTCTGCGCCCAGATATTACCCTTCCCTGCTCGTTGTATCTAAGCTCTCGCGGGTTGTACAAATTAAAGTGTCAGGCTGGAGTTTGCCCGTGAGCCTTGTATTTGACACGTATTGTCTAAAATAACCCTTTAAATAGCTTCTTTTATTTTCTAGAGATGAAGTAGTGCTAAGATGGCACACAAAATAAAGTCAGAAAGTGGCACTAAGACTACATAGGGACTAAAGATTTATTACATATAAGTTACATATAACTGCACAACACGTTTCTCGCTCTATAGTCCCCCCTCAGGTTCTAGATAGGACGTAGATCAGACCTGAGGAAGCGCCATAGAGCGAGAAAAGCGTTGTCCAGGTATATGTCATTTAGCACTTCATCTCTACATACGATTAGTTCCTACTCCGTTTACAGGGGAGAAAAGGTGGCAGCTTTGACTACACTATAGGCTCTGGGAGACTTGCGCCTCCTACATTGCTTAACGCACGTACCGCCGTAGAGCCAGTTTGTTTGGCCTCTCTGACCAGAGCCCCATTTTTTTATATCTGTCAGTGTCCTTATGTGAGAATAAATTTTTGACACTAACCTATCCATGTTGATTCAGAGATTGTTTTCTCGTGAACACATTGTGCTTTAACATAGATAAGAAATTTTGGTCCAAAAAAATGCTTGTTTTATTGTGAAAAATATCTAATTATCGTGAAAAATTTACCAATTTCAACTTTAAAAATTATCTGCATGTAAACATTATTCCACTCAAAATAGTTTATACCCTAGCATCTACCATATGTCTGCAGTATGTTTGGCATCATTTATTTTTTAGATGTCTTTTTTTTTTTTTTTTTACGACATAGGGGGGCTAGAAATTTAGTAGTAATTTTCAAATTTTCAAGAAAATTTGCAATTATACATTTTTAGAACCAGTCCAGTTCTAACGTGACTTTGATACCTTATGTAAGATAACCCTGATATTAAATGACCTCATCTAAGAAACTACACCCCTTAAAGTATTCAAAACCGCATTTGAGTAAATTTTATTAAGCATTAGGTGTTTTCACAGGATTTAAAGCAAAGTGCGAAGAAATTTCAAAATTTACCTTTTTTTAGCAGAAATATTCAATTTTATACATTATTGACAATAATACGATAAATGTGATCATGTAAATGCACAGAATATTGAATTCCCCAGATTCTGCCCGTTTTCAGGATAATCTCAATGTGGCCCTAAGTGCAATTATTTGGGCTCAACCACAAGCCCCAGAATAGGGGAGCACCTACTGAACTCTGGGTCCACATTTCCATTACGATTTATATATTATGAGGCAATTTCAGGTTTGCTGGAACACCCCTAAGGTTCCAAAACTTAATAAATACCCCCTAAAAAAGACACAATATGGAAACTACACCCCTTACGGAATTATATCCAGAGGTGTCGTGAGTATATCGACCCACAGGTTGTTTCACAATTTTTTTAGCGATCGCTCTGGAAAATTAAAAAAAAATATATATTTTGCCATAATCTGCATTTTTAGCTGAAAAATGTTTAAATTTTTTACAACGAATCCTGAAAAAAAGCCTAAAATTGAGTTACGCAATTTCTTCCAAGTTTCGGCAATACCCTACATGTGGTGTAAACTGCTGTTTTTTTTCATATAATGTAATAGCATAAATGCTTCCTTGGAGATTCCATGTGTTTTTTCGCTCTTTTAGCAGTGGTGTGCCACTGGTATTGGACTGTGTGCATATATTTATGTGCCGCAGCCATGCCAGTGGCACCCAGGTTCGCAGTGTTTTTTCAGAAATGTTTTTCTGTGCAGAATTATACGTTGTATTTGGCACATTGCTTTTAAATTTAATAATAATAAGAGGAATGGGTACCTCCATCTTGGTTTGCAGCACCACACCCACCTCACACAGGCTGTTATATCAAATGCAATATGCTTTTGTAAGGTAGGTGCTTTTTTATTTTTCCTCTCTGCAATTTGAGGCACGTTTGGCACAGTGAGAGTCTGAAGTAGACCCTAGTGAGAGATAAGATAGAGTAGGACCCCCGCCTGAGATCCCCGATGTAAGCCAGGGGGTGTGGCATAGCAATTTTTGGCCAAAACATGCGTACCAAGAAACACAAATTTTTTTCATAAACTGCTGTTAGGGCGCATGCCGTGCGTATAAGGAGGAGTGTTATTTGTCTTTTGGAGCACAGATATTGGTGGGGCCATGTACGCATCTGCATAGCCCCCAAGAGTACTAGAACAGTTAAACCTTCCAGAAGTTTGCCCATTTTGGATTCAACACCCCTCAGGGATCTTCATCTAAGTATGTATTTTGCATAGTTAGGCGCACAGGTGTTCCGTAGTTTTTTTAGCATTGGGCCCATGAAAATGGAGGGGTGGGAACGCATTTTCCGCCATTTGTTTTTGGCTTCATTTTTACAGTATTCGCCGCATACGGGAATAAATGACGGATAACTTTACTATGGTGTCGGTACATTTTACCATTATATAAATTTTTATGTTTATTACTTTTACAACAATAGAAGCGATTTTTATAAAAAGTTGCGTTATGTTGTCCTATTCTGACAGCCATAAGCATTCTTAATTTTTTTGCATACGGAGCTGCTTGTGGGCATTTAATTTACGAGATGAGTTTGATGTTTTTATTAGCTACCATTACAGGGAGCATGTGATGCTTTGATCACTTTTTATTAAGGTTTTTGTGAGGCATTTTGTACGAAATGCACAAAGCGTGGGTAGCGTTTTATGATTATTTTTTACAGCGGTCCACTGGTGTGGAATAAATGACATTGCCTAGTTTTTTTACTCAGTCAGGTGTTGCGATTACAGCGATACCACATTTTGTAATCATTTGTTTTAATGTTTACTGCTTTTACATAAATAAAAACACTTTTTTTTTCAAACTCCATTTTATGATTTTCACAAAGTCACTTTTGCATCAACAATATCATTAAAATCATATAACGTCACTTGTCATACAAAACATGTAAAACAGGTATCGAATCATTACATAATCATACACAAAAGGATCCATGTGACATACGATTTTCCACACACTAGCGCCCAAGCCTCTTAATTATTCTTGGTCAAGCCAAGTCAAAAATTTGAGTTGGGTATTAGATGTGAACGATCACCTTTAGAGTGCTTCTCCTGACTACCAACCTCATCACCGAGTATCTAGCTTCCCGTAGTCCGTCAGTACTTCAGGATTAAGAACTAGGTTATAAATCAATGAGTAAACCGGCAGCGTCACGTCAACCCCCACGCCCTACCCCGCTTTTATGCACTGTGAGTGTCTGCGCTTCGGACTCCCTTATTAAGTCATACTAATCTTGTTCAACATGGAAGATAACTAAAGAACAAAAGCTATAATCGTTCAACCTAACATCCGTGCACAGAGTAGAAAGGAGGGTTGGCTCCTGGACCTGGATGTTTGTAGTTTTAACTATCTTGTGTCCGGGGTTTCTTTTTGTTTTAATAACGTAAGAGGAAAAATTTTTGGAAGGGGGGGTCTGAGGTCAGGCATGTAAAAGTCTTTTTCTTCCAAACCCTGTTGGTTTACGGTGGGAGCTCGACGGTGATCAGGGGGAAGCCAAACTACCAAGGTTCCCGCTAAGCCTCCGTCAAACCCTTTGGAAAATCTGAAGGGTACCGTTCGGGAATTTTTCCGTATCCGACATGAATCCCACCATGAATTGTCGACTGTGTTAAGAACCTTTTGGACGGGAGGTCCTTCAATTTTTTCGAAATCACCCTTTCTGCGCCCACGTACTCTTGACGTGGTTAATCACCGTAGAGGGCCACACATACCCCGATTTCCCCAGAATGCATCTTTTGGGCTCCCAACAGAAGCGGTGCACAAAGTGGGCGCTGTACCTAGTGGAGCAGGTTGAAAAAAGCACCACTTCGGTTGGGGAGTTCTAATCAAACATTCCCTTTTTCCTTAAGTACGCTTGGGTGCCAACCCCATGAATCATTTTTTTTTTAAAGTTTGCGCATTTGGGGGATCTGTCAGTCTGCGGGGGCCCGTGGGGGGGCTGGGTATTAAACCATATTTTGCCTTAGGGAGAAACTGAGTCCCCCTCCACTTTTCACTAATATAATTTTGTTTACTATGTTCCAACCACTTAGCACATGTCTTCATTTCTGGTTTGTTAAATACCTCCCCAAACAAATATTTGTTTGCGCGCACTTTACGGGTTCTCGGGGCTTTAAATTAGGGAGGATGGAATGTCGGGGGAGAAACAAAGAAAAAGCCCCATTTTGAGCCTTTAAGGGTTGGGGGTTAGACCCAGAACTAGAAAACCGAAACCTGCCCAAAAGATAAAAGTTGGGGCCGAGTGTTATAGAGACTTTTGGGTTCCCGGGAAGGGTCAAAAAGTTTTCCCGCTTTGCTGCATAACGGGGGATCCCAAAGAGTCTCTTCTCCCCCCAGGTCGCAAGTTGGCATTGTCTTTCCTTGCGGAAATTCGGGTGACCATGAAAAAGGCAAAAATTTACAAAAGGGACCAGGGGTTTTTCCATGCCCCACAAATTTTTCCATGTCGCATAGTATCCCAAAACAGTAAGTTTCCCCTGATTTGAGTCGGTACGCGGAAATTTTGGTATGCAGCAAGCGCCGTGACCAGGTTTTTGCGCTCGACCCCCAGCGCAGTGTTTGAATGAACTCTCCCCAAACCACAATCCCGCATCAAAGGCCAAATTGTTAAAAACGAACGTTGGGAAGTTGAACCCCCCGGGGGCTTTTCGGGACATAAGCTTGTGAAACAATTCTGGCCGCTTCGGGGCCCAAATAAATTTTTTAAACCCGTTTTTTATTTATTCCGTCCTTTGTTTTGAGTAAGATGGGATTGTTTTCGGGAGGGTACATAGTTTTGGGGAACCCATCATCTTTACCAAAGGGCATTTTGCAAGGGTGACAGTGGCGACGAGACCATCTACCCTTTTTCCCTTTGTTATTTTTTGTATTTAAAGGGGGAAAAATTTGGTGGTAAAAGAGTTAGGCGGCGGCCATTTTTATCCCTGGTACTGATGTGATCCTTAGTTTGTGGTACGGACTTTTTCAGGTTGACCCCCCTTCGGTGTTTTCCCCCCCCCGCTATATATAATATCTCCGATTTGACTCTTTTAACCTAAACCGGAGCACCGGGCAAAATTACGGAGATGTTAAAGCAAAAATCCCCCCACTCTCTTCAGGGTTCGCCATTTTAAAATATAACGTCGTCAGTGAAAGGGAGAGTTTTTGTCCCCTGTCCGCCCACTAAAATCCCCTCATATATATGGTTATAAAGTAAAAAAATTGAGAAAAAAGGCTCTACTCCCGGGTTGAAGAAGCGGGGAACGGGCATCCTCCCTAGTACCTCGTGAAGGTCGAAAACTTTGGGACAGGAAGCGGGGATGCGACAACCTGGGGCCTAATAAAGGGACAAGAAGGGTTTTGAAGGGGCCGAATTTTTTTTCTATCAAATACTAGATTCAGCCATCCCCAGTCCATGGAGAAAAAGGCCTTCCCCTGTGGCCGCAAACAGGGCGGCACCCGATATTTTTTTTTGCCCCGGGACCGATTTTACGGTTAGCAAAACTTTTCGGATGTTGGCCACCCCCGACCTCCCCTTTACAAAACCGACTTTTTGGGGGCCCCACAATCTAGGATCACCCCCGCTAGCCGTCTGCCAAAACCTTTGGGCCAACAGTTTTGGGTCCACATTTTATAAGTGAGATTGGCCTTAAGCCCGGGTTTTTGTGAGCCCCCCTTTTTTTGGGAGCCCTTTGAGTGTGCAATGTTGGTGAACTGGGAAAATTGGGAATCACCCTTCAAGTACTGATTGTAAGGCCCTTAACGGGGGGGGGAAAATTTCTGTTTCAAGATTTTAAAAAATTCCCCAAAAACCCATGGGCCGGGGTGCTTTTGCCTGCTTTCAGTTCGACATCACCTTTTCCGTTCCTCTTTGTTACGGGAGACCCCAACACACTCCTCCTCCGATAAAGTTGGCAAATGAATTTTGCTCAACCATCGTTTTTACTTCACGTCATCAAGGGTTTTCTCAAGGGATAGATTTTGTAGAAGCTTCAAAAATTTCTGTGATTTCTCCACCCGTGTACGTTTTCCCCCCTCAGTTCCTTTAAAGCTAGTTTGTTTGCTTTGGGTATATCCCCTGGCAAGTTGGCTAAGAGGCGTCCTCTTTGTTTCCCTAATTTTTAACAATTTCGCTTCTTTTTTGTTTCTTTTTTAGCGCCTCTCTTTTCTCCCCCAGGGGCTATAAAGTCTTGGCCCCTTTTCCCCCTTTTTCCTTGTTTTCACGATGGGTTTTTTTAAAAAGGCGAGTATGTTTGGCGCAAAATTACAAAAGGGGCTGTACGGGGCTGTAATTTTACGCTTTAAGCCCCGTAATAATGAATAACCTTCCTCTAAAGGCCCCCCTGCCTGCTCCCCAAAAAATTTGGGTGGATAGGCTGACTTTTCATTGTTGGCTCTAATTCAAACCCCCAACCTTTTAACAGTGCCTAAACTCCTCACCTTGCCATGTACCCCGGGGAAACCTCCCCTATGAAATTGTACCCTTGGAAACCTTTCTTGGAAATCTAATAAACTGGAGAAGGTCCGATATTAACATATCGCTGATAGTTACATTACTCCCCCCAGGGAGAAAAAAATTGGGGTAGTAAAATTAATCAAGATGTGACCAGGTGGGGTGTGGGGCGAGAAATGGGGAAATTCCCTGTCTTCTGGGGGCAGGGCTCTCCATGTCCAGTGTCAAGCCTCTCCGTAAAATTTTTGCCAGAGTGTTTTTCCCGCCTAGGGTTTATTTTTTTTGGTTTCCCTGAAAACCTTTCTTCCCCCCTAGCCCACAACACCGTGTTTTTTTTCCCCCCAATCACCTTGTTTTGTATTTTATCCCGTTGGGCCAATTTGTCCAAAAAATTTGAAAAAGTTTCCTGGGGCCCGCATTCGGTCCCCTTTTATGCATAAAATAGAAAAATCCTCGTGCCCCCGTGTGGGTGCACCCCCCACCTACCCTTTGTATCTTCTTTTTTTGGACGTATTACAGAAGGTTTTGTGGATCAGTTTTTTAAAATCCCGCTTTTCCCGTTGACCTGGGGAACGATAACCTCCCCCACCCCACAGCCTCCCCCTATGGAAATCTTTTTGCCCCCAAGGTCGTTTGGACGCGCCACATCAGCTTTCAGACGCTTCAGGTGGGAACACCATGAGCGTCACATTAGTGACTATGCGTGTGAATGATGCAATATTTTAGAGTCTCCTAGTCCTCGGGAGCCATCCCCTCACGGATTTAACCAGAAAATTTTAAAAAATTGCAAATTTAATAACAAGTCGGAAAAAGGCAACGTTTGGCCTTGAATGTGCCCACAGGGGAAAACGTGGTCCCCCCTGGGACACAGGTTGGGGACTGTTCCAACCCGGGTGCCAAGGGGGCAGGACTTGACTTTTTTCCCCGGGGGGAGAAATCTTTTAACCTATCCCTCCCATTCTTCCCCCCCAGATCCCCGAGGGTCTGATACCAATTTTTTTCTAAGAGAGGGTTCATTACCCCCCCATTGCAAGGGCCGGGCCCTCAATCTCACAACCCCCCCTGCCGGTGACCCTTGGGTCACGGCAACGGTAATAGTGACAGTTTAAAGAAACTTTGAAAATCATCAAACTCCCGAAAAAATAGATCGTGAGACAAATGAATACTCATGTGTCTTCGCCTAGACCTCCCTCCATCATCAATGAATGGGGGCCACCCCCTACCCTTGCTAAGTGGTTCCAATGCTGGTGACTCTGGTGCGTTGGAGCGACAGGTTTTTCTTCCCCACTTTTCTGGTCTTTCCCCGTCGCAGACCAGAGTTGGTCTTTGGTGAAGGTTTTGTAGCATTTTTTTCTTGGTGGGTTTTTTTCTGGGGCTGGAACCGGTTTCTACTAGAAAAGCCCAGCCCCTTTTTGGGGGTGTGGAACGGGAAATATTCCCATTTTTAGGAAAATAAAACAGGATGGCTGGATAAAAGTGCGAACTTTTTGTTGTTGAAACTCTGGCACACTTTCCCCAAATGCCTTTGTCTTTTGAGACCCCTCAGCCGAGAAGTCCCGAATATCAAAATTTGAATCCTCTGACCTGACCTGGAATTTCGGGTTTAAAAGCTTTTAAGATGGCTGCTTTTCTGCAAATTTTAAGTATTTTCGTAACTTTCTTGGTCTTTCTTGAAGGCTTTTGGATTGGTTGGTCAGGAGCGAGGTAGTTTTCCTATCTGGGCCCCCTCTGTGTGCACGCTTGCTTTGATTGGTGAGGCAAAGTTTAAGGCCTCGGGAGCTCCGTTTTGCACAAGGCTGTTCGTTCTTTCTAGGGGGGGGATCAGGGAACCAACTATTCGAAAGGGTTCTCCGCCCTTTATCTATTTTCGAGGGCATCGATTTTGGACCAAGACATTTTTTTTCTATATTTGGGGCCTGTTTTTAGAGTGGTGGGTTTTAGAGGTATCCTCCAGAGCCTGGACTCTCTGTCGCTTCTCAGGCGCTTGGGTTGGAGCGGGGTTCAGCTGATTTTTTAAAAGTTAAAGAGGTAAGTTGGTCAGTGTCTCCCGGGTACGGCGCGAGTTCTCGAGCCACCTCCACCGCTAGAAGTTTTCTTTCGAGAATACGATCATCTGGAGTTCCCTCCAACTCTAGCGTTTCATCTTCCTGATTCGAACTAGTTGGCTGCGTAGAAGGGGTTGAGCGCGGCGTAGAGGTTAGCTCCATATGTTGCCGCGGACCTGTTTGGTTGGATGGCTCGCCCTCTGACTTCATAGTTTTCCCCATTTTCTGGAAATACCTCTCCATATGGAGTATAACCTGTAATTCTTCTTTTGGCCACTAGATGTCTCCCTTGTTTTGCCTTGTATTGTAGAAATGGGTGAAAGTGCTTTTAACCTCGGTTATCAGAGCCGTGGGGTCTAGGTGAGCCACTAAAGAAGCAACAGTTCTGTGGAGCAGCTGCCTCAATGATTGATTTGGTATGGAGGAGCTGTTATCTGACTGGTGTGATCTCCACTGTCCATAAGTGGGTGAGCGAATCTACAGACCATCTCGTCTGCCTAGATATGTGCCAAGATGGCCGCCGTGCGGTGTGTTTCGGCGCCAAAAGTCCCACCACTCTGAGCCTGAGGCTGCGTCTGCCCTCTGTACTTATTGGGGTCTCCTGGGGTTATTTATGTCCACTGCAGTGCCCTTCAGGTCAGCCCTCGGGTGGGGAAGAAGCCCAGGTACCTGTCCGGGCGCTTGCTTGTTACGGCTGCTTACGCGCCCCGCTGCCGTCCTTCCTCCCGCGTGTGCGCTCTCGGGTCTGTTGCGGTCTCTGAAACTTGGCGAACGATCCACTGACCGTAAAAGGTCCGTTCCGCCTCCCGGTTGTTGCGGCCGGTCTCCCGTGTCTTGCGGGCAATAGTGCTCCTGCGAGCGACACCTTCGTCAGGTTTTCTGTGCCTTTTCCCCGGGGGGTGAGCGGGAGCTCCTACTGCTTGCTCACTCCATCGCGGCGCCGGAACCGGAAGTCAACCAAAAACACTTTTATTTGAAAAGGAAAACACGTTTTTGCATCGCCGCAGTCTGAGAGCCATAACTTTTTTGATTTTTGTGTTTACGGAGTTGTATAGGGGCTTGTTTTTTGCGGGATGAGTTGACGTTTTTATTGGTAACATTTTTGGGGGACAAGACTTTATGATCGCTTTTAAATCCGTTTTTTGGAAGGCAGGGTGAAGAAAATACTGCAATCCTAGCAGTGTTTTTTATTTTTATTTTTAATAGCGTTCACCGTGCAGTATCCGTGACAAGTTAGTTTTACTCTGTGGGTTGAGACGATTACGGTGATACCCAATTTATGTAGTTTTTTTTATTTGAAAGCACAATTTTTTTGAAAAAAGTGTTTTTATTGTGTAAAACAATATTTATGCATCGCTATCTTCTAATAGCCAGAACTTTTTAATTTTTCCATATACAGAGCTGTGTAAGGACTTTTTTTTTGCGGGATGAACTGACGTTTTAATTGGCATCACTTTGATGTTGATATGAGTTTTTGATGACTTTTTACTCCATTTTATGTGCTGCGGGATGAACAAAAATCGCAATTCTGTGACTGTTTTTTGGGGTTTTTTTTTTACGGCGTTCACCGTACGGGTTAATTAACATAACAGATTTATAGGGTGGGTCACTACGCACGCGGCAATACCAAATATGGGTACTTTATTTTTGATCTTTTTTGGGGCGACTGGCGTTTTGTAAAGGGGAAAAAGGGTGGTGTACGTGTTTTTATTAGGTTTTTTGTGTTTGTGTCCTACTTTTTTATTCACTTTTTTTGTACTTTTTCACACTTTTTTTTTTTCGTATTCAAAAAGGCTTTATTGAAAGACAAACATGTAGTACAATTTTCCGCAGCATATCGTCAGGTAACTTCTACAGTTGTACAACAGTATCACATACACAAAAAAATAGCAATACATCCAACTCCATTGTTACCTGTTCACAGCCCAAGGGACATCATCTCCTCTAATCATAAGCATACATGTCACTCCCCGGGTCGGGGTATGCGGCACAATATCAGGCTATCAGATATAACCCCTACATTAGAGGGATTAGCTAGTTTCTGATCTATCATGAGTGGGTATTGCCAGTAATGGCACCAAAACTGACCTTTTTGGAGTACAGACGGAAAGAGTAACAAGTAGAAAGAACAGAAAAACTTCCCAGTCGACCATAACATAGAGAGAGTTAAGATGGTCACAAAGTGGCTTCCATCCAGGAATTATGGGGAATTCCCTACATGACATAGGGCAAGAAACGGTCCACCTGGTACTGCCCCCTGACCACTTATCTCTGCTCCCAACAATCCCTGCGTCTGAGAGGCTCATGCCTCTATGTGGTTAGGGCCTGTGTGTAATTCGCCGAGCTGCTAAAGGTCAGCCAGCTCGACCAAGTAGCCACAAATTTATCGTGTTACTGATTATGATCAGCACGTATCTCCTCTATACGCTGAATAGAGGAGAGCTCCGTAAACCAAGCAGATATGGAGGGAGCCTCCGCTGACCTCCACAAGCGTGGAATCAGAGCCCTAGCTGCACTGAGCATGAAGATGAGAATGTGTCCCTTAAGAACGTGCAGAAGCACCACTGAAGGCTCATTTCGCAACCTGATCCCTGTAACCAGCTCTATGACCCGTATTACCTTGGACCAGAAGGCATGCACTGCTGGGCATTCCCACCAGATGTGGGACATTGTCCCTTCAGCCCTCCCGCATCTCCAACAGGCATTAGACGCCTGCGGATAAATGGCAGCCAGCAGTGCCGGTACTCTGTACCAGCACGAAAAAACGTTAAAGTTCAACTCTTGTAGTCTACAGGTCACAATGGACTTGTAGGTCAGAGTGCATGATTTCTGCCAGTCAGCTTCTGAAATTGACATCCCCAGTTCCCTTTCCCAACTTGTTTGATACGTGGGCTTAAAATCTGATAAAGCTAAAATGACCAGATCATATATTTTAGAAACTAGGTGCCCCCCAGGAGGATTGGTCATGCAGACCTTCTCAAAGGGAGTCAATGGTCTGTGAAAATCTAGGGCGCTCTTCTGGATAGAGTAATAATGAGAGATCTGCATGTAGCCGAACCAGGTTAAGGACAATGATGGTGAGGCATTGTTAATTTCCATCCTGGTCTTCAGTCCCTGGGTGGTAAGTACATCAGCAAACAGCACCGGTCTCTTATAGGACCCATCTGGGGCAATAGTTGAATGACAAACCAGGCCCAGGCTTGGAGTATCTGTTACCGGGGTCAAAGGACCTCAAGTCGGGAACAGGACACGGGCAGTACCATAAATTCGCCAGGCGTGTATAGTGTGTCTGGCAACCCAGGGAAGCTTAAGTACTGATGCCAATGGGAGCGAGGATGCTGGTAGCCAAGGGAGACCCGAGAGTGGCGCCTTATGGATATTTTCCTCCAAGCGCACCCACAGTTTGGCGGTGTGATGTTGATGAAAGTCTACTAGCCGCACCGCAACAGCTGCCAAGTAGTAAGCTTTTATGTCCGGCAAAGCAAGTCCACCATCTTGTCTACCCCTTGTAAGAATTTTTCTAGCAATTCTTGCTTTTCTACCCGCCCATATAAAGTGACTTAGTTGCTTGTCCACCATTTTGAAGAACGATTGAGGCAGGAAGTATGGTACGGTCTGAAGGAGATATAAGAGGCGGGGGAGGATATTCATTTTAACTATACTTATCCTTCCTAACCAGGAGAAGTCCTTAACATTCCATTGTGCCAGATCTGCAGATATTAGCCTCAGCAAGGGCGTAAAATTAAGCTCGAACACCTCCTGAGGGTCAGAGGGAATCAGAACGCCCAAATATTTAAAAGCACGATCAGTGCAGTACATTTTGTAAAATTAATTTTAAAGGTAGACAACGCGCCAAACTTCTTCAGAGACGTCAGCAGATTAGGCAGGGAGATAAGCGGCTGGGTGATATATAATAAAAGGTCATCTGCGTAAGCGGCGCACTTATATTGCGAGCCCCCTATATGGATACCCTTGATGTCTGGGTTAATCCTTATTTCCTGCAGCAGATGCTCCATCACTAAAACAAATAATATGGGTGAAAGGGGGCATCCCTGTCTGGTGCCACTGCGTATCGGAACAGGAGCAGATAAGGTGCCGTTGATTCGGATATGGGCACAGGGGTTTTGATATAAGGCTGCGATTCGTTGTAACATCATGGGTCCCAAACCCACTTGTCTCAGGACTGCTTGCAGAAAAGACCAATCAACTTTATCGAATGCCTTCTCAGCGTCGAGAGAAAGCATCATCCCAGACATCCCCTTCTCCTTCATGTATTGCGCAATTGAGAAAGTTTTTAGCGTATTATCTCGCGCTTCGCGCGTGGGAACAGGTCCCACCTGATCTAGACCAATAAGGTCTTGTAATATAGTGTTCAACCTCATTGCCAATAGCTTGGCTAGCAGTTTCGCATCTACATTGAGCAAGGAGATGGGTCTGTAGCTAGTACAAGAGAGGGGATCTTTCCCTTCTTTTGGGACGACTGTAATATATGCTAGAAGAAAGTTCGGCGGAGAATTGTTATGGAAGGAAGAGGAGTTAAATGAATCCAGCATGGGGCCCACTAACTCGTCTCTAAGTGTTTGGTAGAATTTTGCAATGTAACCATCTGGACCCGGGCTCTTTCCAGATGGTAGGGACGCAATGGCTGCTTGCAATTCCTCCATCGAGAACGGAGCTTCCAACAGGGCCAATCTCTCCGGGTCTAACGTGGGGAGAGCCGTTGTTTTCAGGTAGTCCTCCAATTTATTTGAGCTCGACAACAAGGGTGGTTTGGACAGATTATACAGGTCGTGATAATATTCTCAGAATGCCTCCAG